>JAUZTA010000025.1:20544858-20563592 GCA_034780835.1 Ctenochaetus striatus
AGCAGCTGAAAAGTTCAGTATAAAGTTTGGAACAGATTTTTGAAAATTGTCTAAACAGTTTAAAATGTTTGCATATTTTCTGCAGCACTGCTATACAAACTCGCGAATGCTCATTCACATCTTGTATTTTTAAAGGTTAACTGATCCCTCTTGGTGTTTTGTTTTCTCTATTGTTGATCTGTAGAAATAATGTTTGTCTTAACAGCATATACCATAAGCAGACTTTAAAGTTTTCAGTTGTTTTCATTAAAATCACATGGGTCAGTGCTCTCTAACAAGGCCGTCAGCTGGCATCATTCAACTATCCTTATAAGGTTCAGCACCAACACCCACAACTCCCAAAATACCTTCAATGGTCAGCAAGAATATCAAGTATGGGTTTAACACCTTTTTGTTGGACTTTAAGTTTAAATGTGCTAAACTAGCTAAGCTGTATAAGCTCTACCACACCACAAAGACATCCATTGTGAATCTTGTGCCAAGACCATTAAATACTCTGATACTAGCAAATAAAATTAAGGTCATTAACTTGGCAATGCACTGAATAGAAAGCACAATTCAGAAATGTCTCACGGTACAAAAAGTACAGAATTTCTGAGAGACTTTATCTGTTTAATTAATAACGGAAAATAAAACATTAATAGACTGAAGACTATAAAACTGTTTTTTAAAACAACAGAACTGTGCATAGCCTAGGTAGAAAAATCCAATTTATCAGAGCTAACAGGAAGTGTGATCAAACAAGTAGCCATTTGTGAAAATAAATCAATATGGTTTTTGGAAGTTTTAAAAAACACATTTTATACCAGAACCCTTGAACCTTTTTAGTAATTTCAGACCTTTTTCTTTCCTTTTTCATCCAGTGAGTTTCAGTATCTTCATTTGAAAACCAATGGGTTGTGTTAACAACTTCTTGGAATGTTTTCTTCTTAAACTTTATCTCCCATTTAAGAACACAGTTAAAACTTGTCATGATAACTAATCTACAAGTTAATCTACAAGTTGCCTTTCCTGTTGATGATAACATAAGTAAACATCATTCACTCAAAAGACACTAGCTTACGGAGCGCAAACCTCCACCAACTGAGAATAATGTAACCATTGAGGATTTATGACATTTAAAAAATTTATGTATATATGATGAAATTCCATATGCAAATACGATGCTATTTGGAGACAGTAGAGGTCATAAATTAATATGCAAATCAACAGACAAACTTTATTTAAATATGCTACTCAATTGTTGTCAATGTCTCTTCCTGTTCTCACTGAGGAATGAGAGATGTTTTACAACCAAACTGTAAAGCCTGAGGCAATGCATTTAAAAGTCACCATTATTCACTATTGTGTACAGAACCATATGCTAAAAGGTTTTATTACTCTTCCGAATGGCACTAACCCCATATCTACATAAAACTGTGAAATACGGTTAATACTAGCAGTCACACTAGCAGAAAATGCAGCTGCTTAAATTGCTTATTGTCAATATTGTGATGTGACAGTGTGATCAAATCTACATAAAAGAGAAAGTTTGCAACTTAATGAAGTAGGCTTGGTCACATAGAAGGTTAACTATGTGTTGAACTTTCCTAACACTTTGTCTTCTGAGCTTAGACATATTAGTAGAGATGCACCTGTTGTCTTCCTCAGAAATACAGCAGTAAAACGAGAGTATAAAACAAGGCGACGAGCGGCCTGTTTGAGCCAATTTAAATGTGAAAACAGCTGCTTGAATTTGGACGTCAACTGTGATGACCGAGGTGGTTTTGCAGAGTCAAAACATGAGCTCACAATGTGTACGAGTTCCCTCATGCTTCTCTTCAGAAAGGGTAGCAACGCTAGCGTTTTGGGTATTGTAGTTTTTTATTTGTGAAGTGGGTAATTCAGTCAATTGCATTTCATATCCGGAAAACTACATGACCCACACGCCCCGACGCCGAGGTCCCGGATGTCTATCGCGCCGGAAGAGAAGAAGGTCCTTTTCCCAGCCATCTTGTGGCTTCATCTAGCGAAGTGTTCGCACCAAGCCTCATAGAATCGGAGGAAAATCCTGCTGAAGGGGCGCCATCATGCCCGGACAAATGCAAGAAGGGTTTGGCTGTGCCATAACCAATCGGTTCGACCAGTTATTTGACGACGAGTCGGATCCGTTTGAGCTTCTGAAGCAAGCTGAAGAGAAGAAGAAGGAGGCTCCTGCTCCTGGTGCCGCCAAGACTGTAGCCCAGGCTGCCAAGCAGCAGAAAAAGGAGTCCCAAAAAGACAGAAAAGCCCCGCTGTCTGATAAGAAGGAGGAGACCCAGGCACCCGTCCCACTTAAAAAAGATGGTACGATTTATTTATGCTTTTATGGTTTTTACCAAGCTGCAGTTAAATATGTTCGGCTAGCAGGTTGTGTTGCTTGCTTACTAGCTAGCAACCGTTCATAAGCACCCGTGACATGAGGTCAGCATGGCTGCTTTTGTGTCCCTGTTGACTGTCAGTTGCTAGAACGATGACATTTAAGCAAACATGTAATGCAGTGGGTTGTGCGGGGCTTTGCCTATTAGAGTTAGGTGTGAAACAGTTTGCAGGCCAACTTTGTTTGACCCCCCGCCTTCTCTTCTCCTCCAAACCCACACCGGCCTTGTTAAACAGGCTGAACACGAAAACCTAGTTCATCAGTCAAAGTAACCTAAAGATTTTTAAACGTTAATCCAATTAGGTCGGGATCTTCATGAAGACCACTTTTCCGTAATTATTCAAATGGAGACTTTATGTTTGGATTTACAAATGTGTTAAATAAATAAATTCCGATTTAAGTTTATTTTTTTTTACACATGCTAGTACAACATATGGAAGTGTCGAAGTAAACACTCAAACTCCATCATGGTGGCTTTGCAGGTCTGTTTGTCAGACATTAGGAGCAGCACTCATGGTGATGAACCTCGTGGTTGTAGTGTGGGGCGTGTTGAAGCACATCCTCCAAACTGCCACTTCCTATTGGCGCACAATAACATGGCCAGTGCATGTGATCAATCCCTCTCAGTGCATTTACTTTCACATTTCATTTTTAATCGACATCAACTCTTTAGATTGTTATAGCTTTATATATCTAGTGTAACTTGTTAAAATTATCTCAATGTGTACTTACTGGTGTTGCGGGGTATACAAATTTTTATTTGCTGCTTAAAAAAATTGAAGCATTTAGTATCAAAAATTGACTCTGAGACACATAACCTATTCACAGGCAGAGAAGTTGGCCATTATCATCATGAAAATCTGCCAAGTGTGCTAGAATCTGTTTGCCTGAGAGAAGATGAGACAGGTGCGCTGACTATGTGGCACCCAGCTGCTGCTGTGTAGTGGAGGGTGTCTATTTTGGTAGCTGGTGATTTAGTCAATGGGTGGGACTTGTAGTGTCAGACTGGGACAGGGGCAGTCAACTGTGTACCTTGGCGGGTTAAACACTATGTAGGTCAATTCCAGTCAGTGTGATTAGGTGATCTAACTGATCAACACACTTAGGAAACAACTAGTGATATACTGTAAATTCTTGACCCCTTTAATGTAAAATTACTTGCCTTTGAACTAAGTTGCGTCCATAAAATCCTTCATATTTTTGTGCACTCTAAATCTTTGATTGTTTACACTGTTTTTTTATTAATCAGAATACATTGCAAACAGAAAAAATAGCACAGTATTTAATAAATGGATTCTGCCAGCTGCTTTTTTTTTTTTTATTCTGTGAATTAATTGAAATTATTTGCTCCATTTAAACAGAACAATGACCTCTTCTTTCTCTTGTTTGGGGCTCAGTAGTGGGTCCTGATCTATCAGGGCTATTGGTCCTCTAATCCTCCTGTTGTGGTCAATTCTAGGTGCTGGCATGAGGAGAATGGGCCGCAAGCCAGAGGGTGATGGCTCCAGACCCCAGGGTGGCCAGGGAGAGGGGCGCCCCCCCACAGACAGGCGGCCTGTGGATAGGCGGCCACCACGCCGCTTTGAGAGGCCTGCCGGCGATGCTGGCGAGAAGCCTGAGGGCGGCGAATTCTCAGTGGAGAAGTGAGTTCTGTTTCTGATCAGTTTTCAATCATCTGTTGCTAGAACAGCAACCTTATTTGAAAAGAAGATAGACAAAACGCTGCTATAATACCTTCTTACAGGGTGTTTCCTTGCTCTACATGAGGAAAAAAGCTCTTAGTAGGGGTGGGGGTAGATGGAGCAACTGTTAAAGGCGTTGCTTACAATGATAAGGCTCAGCATGTTAGTATTGCCCAAACTGCTATCGATACATGCACCTTTTTATGTTTTCAGTTATACTCATGACATTTATTGTAATAAACTATACATTATGTAAAATGTCCAAATGTGTGTGAAAATTGCAAACATTGGAAACTGGGAACAAATTAAAAGCCATAGTATTTTTTTATGTAAATTTTTTTTGACAACACATGAATATATATAATCTATATCATCTTAAATAAGCACAAAAAGGACCAGTTGAACATGTGACTGTACTGTTTTTTTAGTTATCTTTTTTCTTTTGTAATTTTGCTGGCTGCTTCATAAGACATAAGACTCAACTAAAGTGGTTAATTAAATGCTGTCTGTAGCCTGTCATAGGTCATTGCTTCCGATTAGCAAAGAAACACTTGCTTTCATGAGGATATGATTGAGGTCTTTGTCTTTTTTTTTTTCTTCAGACCTATTGGTGACAGGCCGATGAGAGGACGTGGAGGCGGCAGAGGAGGCCGTGGAGGCAGAGGGCGTGGCATGGGCCGCGGTGATGGTTTTGATTCCCGAGGAAAACGTGAATTCGATAGACACAGTGGCAGTGACCGGTCGTAAGTACCATTCCATCACTTATACAGCCTTTTGGTGAAATGCCATTAATGTATATCAGGTCTGCTGAATATGTAAGTGTGTGTTTTCATCAGTGTATCTGTCATGACCCTGGCTAAAGCAAATCTTGTTTCAGTAGTCTGAAAGGTGAGGAGAAGCGTGGTGGAGGTGGACCACACAACTGGGGCACTGTCAAGGATGAACTCAAGTAAGTTCTTTATTTATCTGTATTTATTGCATCACTGGTTACAGTGAACTGCTTTGGCTAAGATTAATGCAGCATTAGCACTTTTTTTTATAAATTAGTGATTTTCCCCATCCTTTTTTAGCCAGACTGTGAAATGAATATAAACAACATATTCTGACCATGATTTCATTTTCTTCACAGTGAGCTTGACCAATCAAACGTCACTGAAGAGAACCCTGAAGGAGAGGAGCATCCGCCTGCTGACTCTGAGAATAAGTAAGTTCTTATTTTATGTCTCAATATCTAAGTAATAACAATAAAGAAGAGATGCTGGTTTTGCTTTAATGGCAAAATACTCATAAATTATAACTTGATTCCTTGGGCACAGGTCTCTGTTTTGACTTCATGTCAGCCTCCATATGGCCTCATCTTCCTTGATTTTTGTAGTTCTTTTATATCTGCTTATTGATGTGAGTCATCAATTGTCTGCAGAGCTTGTTTTATTTTTTGAGAAAAAGACCAAAGCTTTATGCAGTGTTCTGCTTGAAACGTGGCATGACTAAATCTGCTCTCTGCAGCTTGATTTTTGCTTCCATCGATAAAAAGAGTAGATGTGTAGCCTCAATGGAGCACAGAGTGGCTTTTGAAACACGCTGCTGCTCATTTGGTGGGATCACAGGCATTGTTTCAAGTAGCTTAAGTCAGCTCTTGCAGCTTAAAGGTGACAGCTCTGCACAGTGGAATCAGCTGTTTAGACCTTGTTTAGGCTGCATAGTAGCTTGTATTTTAAACAAGAACATCAAAGTACAAATAAACCTGGAGTTACATTAAAGATTAATGCTGAGACATTGTGTCTGCGTGTGTTGAAGGGAGAATGAAGTTGAGGAAGTGAAGGAGGAAGGCCCCAAAGAGATGACTCTGGATGAATGGAAAGCCATGCAAGACAAGGAGCGGGCAAAGGTGGAGTTCAACATCCGAAAGGTCAACGCTGGAGATGATTGGAACAAAGGATTTGTGCTGCATAAGTCCAAAGCAGGAGTGAGTCAAAACCATAGCTATTCTCAATCTGATCACATCTATATTTTACATGCTGTTTTAGTGAGGATTTTAATACAGTTAACCACTGTAGTCTTTTGTTCCAAAGTAATATAATAACGTAACTGTACAAAAAAGCACCAGCATCAAAACCTTACAGCCGTTTGTCTAATGAAAAGCCCCCTCCTTGAAGAGTTATTAATGAGTAAATTGTGAGGCTGTTTCTACCCACAGATTAGATACACAAGTGGTGCATCAGTGTTGTGTGTATATTGTGGATCAGAGGGGATTTACACTCTCATGACTGTCTAAATATCTCCTAGATAAAAAGTGCAAATTTTTCTTAAAAGCTTCATGTTAAATGCCATTTTAAATTTTACAGGAATAAATAAGGTTTGTAGCTGCCAATAAACAAAAACTCAAATGTTAACCGAAGTAACACTGACTCATAATGTTGTCACATTACTGCTTCCGTCTGTGTAGTAAAGGCTTTTTTCTCACCTTGCTTTTGCTTTGAAGATGTGAAACAATGAATTTTGCAACAGTTTATTTGGACAGTACATGCAGGAAGTGAAGGGCTTGATTTTTTTTTTTATTTAAATTTTTTTTTTGAAATACATATTTCAAATATGTATATATTTGATTGTAGTATCTCTTAAACATTGACACTGAATGTTGACACAACTGTGATCTTAAGTATTCTGTACTAAAGTTTGTATTTTGTATTTCTACAACACAGGAGAAGAAGAGTGACCTGATTGACCCTGAGGTCGATGAGTCTAAGGTAAAATCTCTAGTGTCCTTATTGATACTTGAGCTAAGACAGTAAATGTAAATGCATCCAAAAGAAAATGTCATTATTGGCTTTTCACCCCTCTTTCTCTATTTCAGTTAGAGGATGCGCATCACTTCCGGAAGCCAGCTAATGACATTACGTCCCAGCTGGAGATCAATTTCGGAGACCTTGGCCGTCCAGGCCGCGGACGGGGCGGACCTCGTGGTGGCCGAGGAGGTCGGGGCCGTGGCGGTCCTGGTGCTGGTGGCGGTCCTGGTGCCAGTGCCAGTGGCGAAACCACTAGGCCGGTCCGTGGAGGAAGGACTGACAAGGTAGATAATGGCATAGGTGTTGTAATTTCATTAACAGCCAAGTTTTTGCATTAAAAATTAGACTTTTTTTTTGCCTACAGATGAATGATTTTGCATGACTGTAAAAATTAAGGTTTCCAAAGCAGCTTTAATCCAGTTTACCCCCTGTTTCCATAAATTCCCTTCAAGCTTTTTCGTTCTTCTGTGGCAATTATTATAATTTATTGAATATTCACTCCATTTTCTCTTTTCTCACAGTCATCTGCATCTGTGCCCAATGTGGATGACCCAGAGGCCTTCCCAGCCCTGGCTTAAGTCCTGGCTGTTGTCCCTCAGGCCTACAGGAGCCTCTTGAGCACCTCCACTATGAGGCTTGCATGTTCCTGGATCCTTCAGCAAAGTGAAATGATGGAGATGAGTGTCACTAACTTTGGCACTCAGTGTAAGGACTGAGTTTACCCAATAAAAACAAAACAAAGATGGAAAAAAAACAGAAATTTACAAAAAAAGAAAAAAAAAAGAAAAGGACTTCTTGCTACTCCGGAGCAACTTATTGGTAGAGGTTTTGTACTTGGAAACAAAGTAGCAGGGATGTTTTCATACAGTATTTTTTTCAGAGGTTATGCATTGTCCATTGATAAATTTTTGTAATTGCTGCTTTAAAATATACATTTAAAAATGTAAGCATAAGAAGAGTGTCTTCAGCTTGGTGTGAGCCATTGCTAGCTCGTTTTTAAATAGGCACTGTGGAGCTCCAACCCAAGCTCATAAGCTCTGTCACACCAGGTATTTTCAGAGGAAGTTAGAGCTTCACTTACTGAGATTTACGGATTTTTTTTTTTCCTGTTTCTTTAGCACTGGGGTATTGTTTTATATTTTATACAGAAGGTCTATTCTTCTATGATCTTCGGCCTGTAAATCTTAACTATTTTCATAAATTCTTTCAGAGACTGTATTTCACATGGTGCAAATAGGACACGCCCTGTTCTTTGATCAAGGGATGCTGTCTGCATTTGAATGCATTGATGAAATGGAGCCTAAATCTGTATTAAGAATATTTTTTACTGAAATGTTCTAACGGAGGAACATTAGGTCATTTTTGAGGAACACTATTGATTATTTAACTAAATTTGCAATAATCCTGCCACAGTTGTCAACTGGATTAATTTGAAGCTGAAAGTATTCTACGTGTTCTGATTGCCTTGTATTCGGGGTGCTATACACCGTCTAAGGTCTCTTCCTCCCTACCCATTTCATCTTTGATTACTAGCCATGTGCAAGTCAGTTTAATGCCTTTTGATTTTACAATGAAGAGTGATACAGAGAGGAAGCGTCTTCACACGGTTGAGATGTGGCTGTAGTCTTCTGGAAGCCCTTGGACCTTCTGCGACTGTTTACACTCCACCTAAGCATCGTTCCACAGATGTGAACTCAGCCTAGCTTCAGTTTGTTTCTGCAGTCTGTTCTGTGCTGATACTTTCCTCCACTGTTGACATGCTGTGTAGCTTCCACAGTGGCACCACTGCATAATTGCTCTGAAAGAAATACAGTCGTTCATTGTGTGGAACAACTGAAGTGCTCTACAAATGTGTGAATTCTAGCCCTGCTATTAGAGACCTCTGTCGGTAAATAAAGATGGTCGATAAATTTTTTGCATTGTCACATTTTTTTTTTAACCCGCCTGCACCAGACTAAATGAACTGTATAGTGCTTTGGTTTCCCTCTGACTACAAACACATCTCCGTCCATGATCTCTGCCTGAAATTAGCCTGAGTGCATTTAAAGATGAGCATCAAAGCATGTTTAAGGGTCTCTCTCAACTCAGTTTAACTGAACTGTTTCTGCAAATTTTGTCGCTGCTTTTGCTGATAAATACTGATTCAAGGATCCGTCAGCCAGTTCTCTGTTTCAGATCAGTATGATATAAAAGAGAGACATCAGAAGTAATGAATAAAAAGTGGATAAACTTGCTTTTCTAATTTTATTACCATTTAAACTGACAAATCAGACTCCCATTGAGGAACAAAACGAATCAAAGGTTACCATGTGAGCTAAGCTGATTCCTAAATACAGAGTGGTTAGTTAAAAATCTGTTGAGGTTGCTACTCAAAACAATCAGTTCCCATTTATGAAAATTTAAAAAAGAATTGTATAAGTACATCTTAAACATGTCATTTTCAATATACCACCTGCCTGGCTCAAGGAATTTTACTGCTAGTCAGCTGACCACTTTGGACAGATTGAAATGTCCTAAAAATCTCAGACAGATAGCTGTAAAAGATTGAACATTCACGATCCACAGAGGATGAATCTTGATTTGTGGTGATGCCTCAATTTTTCGTCAGTGCCATCAGATAGGTGCAGCATTTTCAGCTTTTAGTGAAATGTCTTCACTTTTGGATAGATTGCTGTGGTCCTCTACACTTTTACATGTAAACCTGCACAATGAATTGTAAATCAATTGGTGATTCGTCTGTAGTCGCTGTTGCAGTTATAGTGCTAAATTTTAGTATGATCAATACTTTGGTTTATACCTGCAAAACTTGTGTCATTTTCCTCAGCATGCTAAACTAAGTTGATAAACATAGTGAACAGATCTGCACAGTGGGCTAGCACACTAGTATGTTAGCTACTAGCATGGTGATGTTAGCATTTTGCTAATAGCTCTGTTGCATCTAAGTAATGGACTGCTAGCATGGCTGTTGATATACTCCCCCCCCCAAAAAATATTTGAAATGTGCAGTGTTGCTACTGATCGATCATGATACTGACCTTCAGCAAAATAATAAGTCATCTGCCATCTTGCAGCAATGCCGGCTTGCAGCGCTAACCAATCTGTGAGACCATTAACCTGCCTTTTCTACTATTTTAGACCAGCAAAGATTGAGGTAGCACAAATGTACAGTATTTCAAGACACAGTCAATATACAGGGCAGTCAACAAAGCTAAGCTAAATTGTATGCATTTTCATTTGTTCTTTCACACAGAACAGGAGAAATTTTGACATGTAACCATCCGGTAAATAAAGGTGTAAATAATAAAATTCAAGATGCTCGATTCCATTTAGCTGCTTCAGTTTCAAGATCTTGGAACTGTTCGTGCTCTTTTACTGTCACACTGTTATGACTTCCTCGAAACTTGAAACATGTCGGTAATAACACCTGTGCTTTTCCTACCGTGACATGTCAAAATGTCTGCTGTGAAAATAAGGGTTCATTGATAGCATAGGCATTTGAAAGCCTCACTAAAACAAGCAAGCATGACAAAATCTAAGACACTACGTCTCGCTGCCTGTACTGTGTTCACTTTGGTCATGGTATTAGTGTGTCCAGTGCTGCTCTAAAGAGAGAACAATGGTAATGCATGGAATAAAAACAAAAGCACTTTTCAGTCAAAGGTTATTGCTGCAGATCAGCAGCTGTAGGATTCCAGTGAGAGAGCTGTTTTCCTTTCAGTACTGATTTCAATGAGCAAGGAGGTAGTTCATGGATGTCTCTATATGTTACTGTAAAATAAGTTCTGAAACACACAAAAGAAGAAGAATCCAGTCACCTCCTTAAATTATTATGTCCTGTTTCTTTGGTTTAGCAGTTTTTCTTTTTAAAAAAATACTTTAAAGGAAGTCATTGCAGTCAATTTTGACAGCATCCAGAGTCAACTTCCCCCCAAACCCAAGTGGCCCTATGATGATGCTGTGACTGGGGAGGAAACCCAGCATTTCTTCTTCAACGTCCTCCTCCTGATCTTCCTCGTCCATAGTTCCCAGACTGTGGGATGAGATGTAGTCGACTGTTGTGTTCGTGTCCAGGGAGGTCTGCGTGTGGTCGGAGCTGTCTGAATCGTGGGAGAAGCTCTTGATGTAATTGGTCATAGGGGAGAGGAGTGTGGCCGGCTCCGTCAATGGGCTCGGGCTGCTTTCAGGAGGCAGCTGTGAGGATACGCTAGTGTGTGTGCGGATGTTGCTGCTCGGTTTGGGCAACTCCTCAACATCCACTAGGATGGGCTCTTCTTCCTCTGTTCTACTGGATATACTCAGCTGCAGCTGGAGGTTAATCTTGCCCTGTTTTAAATGGAGATTCAGGTTTAGACTTTGAAAAGTGAACTACAAATTCCCGGCAGTTTGTACTTTGTTTACTTTTACAGAATTACCTTCTCCTTGACACACTCTTTTGCCCACTTGCTGTTTGCAGGATCTGGTACTTCATCAAGCATGATGCACTGGAAGAGCACCCAGAGCCTGGGGAAGAATATGGAAAACCGCTGAACAATATGGAATATAAATATCTGTGGCGACAAAATAATTTATTTTTTAAGTTTCAGCATTTATTCTCATAAAGATGGTGTTTTCTGCAAAACTGTAAGTTTTATTTAACAATGAAAATGTATCTGCTTTGCTCACTCACCTCTGCTTCACTGCTGAACTGTGGCACAGACACACCAGGCACAGAACAATCAGAAAGAAGACTCCACACACTACCAGGAGGGGTATTGATGTCTCCTCTGCAACAGTGAAAGTCAAACAGGGATATGTAAGATTGTATTTTTGGCTTTTCATCTACAGGCCGTAAAAAACATGCAGCCATATTATCAATGAAAAGACATTAGCCATAGCTGTTAAAATGAAAAAGATGTTTCACAGAAAGTGTTGTTATGTTTAATGCACCCCATTCCACTTGAATGGACAAGCCTGGTCTTACTATTTCATACACAAACAATCAACTGTTTTGGATTTCTGTTGGAGTCTTGCATAGAAAAGAGACCAATTACAGCCAGATGCAGATGTGAAATAAATATAACTTTTGATTTTTGAAAATACACATTTACTTATTGCTGAGAGTTCACTTATGTCTGGTAAATATCAGGTAACAGCAAGCGGACAGTTGGCTCAGCTTCACATAAAGGCTGTAAGCAGTGGGGAACTGCTAGCTCTTAAGCTCACTAATTAACACATTATATTTTGTTTGTTTAATCTGCGCAAACAACAAACTGTAAAAGCCACAATTGGGATTATGCCCCAGACTATTTCTTTGTCAGGAGCCATCTAACTCCTGGCAAGAAAGCTCATAAGCACATTTTCTAAACTGTGCCTTTAAAGAGGCTTGGAAAGCTGCTTACGCTGGATGTAGAACCGTGTGACCATTGGATATTTACGACATTCTCCTCCAGCAGTCGTAGCGGTGACCCACAGGCTGTAAAGAGCTGAAGACAGATCTTTGATGGTATGCGTCCTCTTTGATGCTGGTACAGAGTCTGAAACACAAATTTATATGCTCACATTGTTTAAAAGAAAGTTACTCACGTGACTGTCTGCGTTCAAAGAGTTTATGCTGCAAGAACATGCCATCAACAGAAGGCACAAGACATTTAGGTTAAAGGAATAAATAAATGGTTCTTACGAAGCTGACGGTTTCGGCTGCCATTCTCTAAATAGATGGTATAACTGATGATGCAACCACCACGCAGACCTCTGGGAATTTCCTGCCAGCTCACTTTCGCTTGGTTTCCCTCAACCTCAACCTTATGGACAGATGGACAGGCCGATGGAGCTGCAAACAACAAGTAGAAGACTGCTCAACAGGAGGGATCACAAAGGAAAATTTAAGCAACAGTGATGAATTATTAAATTAATTACGGTTAGCTGTCATTATATTTTACCTGATTCCGAAATGTTGATCCCTGTAAATCTGGTCCTACTCACTGATCTGTCACCATAGACGACATTCACAGCTCCCTCGTAGCACTCACGAGGCTCAATACCTGCATAATGAAAGATGATTGTATACAACAGTGAACACCAGAAAAAAAAAAAGACATCATGGAGGTGTGTTAATTCACTTGTATTTACTGTAACTGTACGCATCCCACCTGTGATAACAGCACGGTTGTCATTATTGCCAAGTCTGACCCATTTTAGCGCCTCCAGTCTGTGGCCCTCGGGGTACCACTCCACAACATACTCAGCAGGTGTAGTTTCAGGCTTTGTCCAGGAGATGGCGACACTGCGATTGCCTGCAATTTCTTGCACAACCTTAAGCGGCTTGGCTGGAACAAAAAGTGCATGTATCAACAGGTGAACTGCTTAATGTTGACGTCAAGAGAGAACAGCTAACTCTTCCATTTACTGTTACAAATGCTCGTGATATTTACCTCCTATCACTACTGTTTACTCAGTAAAAGAGATAAATTCTGGTTTCATGAAGCTTAAAACACAATTAAACAGGTATTTTCTCGTACAGAGTTGTTTTTTTTTACCTTTTGTCTGATGGGTTGTAATACTGGCAGGAGGGGACAGCCCTTTAGAGTTGCAAGCCCAAACTGTCACTTGACAGTTAGCACAGAATTGGACTGAACAGTTCCTGGCATCGGCACCAATGCTAGCACTGAAGACTGATCCAGAGTCTGGGCTGTCAACTTTGACTTTGTACTCTATGATTTTCCCTCTAGCTGTGGAAATGTTTGCCTCCTGAAGTCAGAGAAGTTTTGGAGAGTAAATCATCAAGTTTTGCACACATTTACTTTTGTTGAAGGAAAGGAGAAAACAGATTTTTCACGATTAACACACAGCAAGACAAAGCATGTAAGACACATCATTTCTGCTCAGCCACTCTTTTCTTGTAAACTGAAACTGTGATGTCTGCTGCCAGGTTTCACTTAACTCTCACTGTCTTAATGTGGCGCTAAATGACTAGAGGTGCTTGTATCTGGAAGTCGAGGTAAGTCAGCTCAAGTTAATGTTAATAGCAAATTTTATCCGATATTGGCTCAATGTGCTTCCAAGACAACAAAATATGAACAAAGTACAATGAAACATATTTAATACATTTAAAAAATTATGGTGGGAGGATGAGAGGGTGATAGTCTGTGTGTAAATGTGGCCGAGGGTGAATGAGTGTATCTGTGAGAGTTTGTACGTGAGATGTTATCGCACCTCTGAAGTGGTCAAGGTTTGACCTTTAAATTGTGCAAGAAGTAGCAGGGAGATCATAGTGTCGCTATGGCAGCAACACTGCACGCCCCCACACAGAAACAATATGAGAGAGGGAGAACACATGGAGAACAAACACTCACGAAACTTTGCAGCGGTGTTTTACTACACAATTCTCACCCATATAAAACAAACATACACAAACAAACAAACAGAGAAGACCTTCTGATTAGATTTAAATCTTACCTTCCAGTAAATTCTCAGGGATTTAGAGTCAGAGGTGGGTTCAGCATACCACACATCAAGCTCTTTAGAAGGAGCTAAAAATACAAAAGAAAACATTTTTTATGAATGGGTGAGACATACTTGGCATTTTTTTGTAAGTGATGGTAATAATCTGCTCGAAAGTCTCTTTAATGTGACAAACATTCAGTCTGCAGCTTTGTTACTCTTTCCTATTTGAACAGCAATGACAGCAATGAGTAACACTTCCAAGAAACCTTTGCTGTCTGAATCAAATGTGCATCCATATCTGGTCTAAACAAACTTAAAGTGCATACATCAAAGTCAAACACTTGGAGGCTGCACAAAGTAAAAGCCAATACCATAAACATGCTTTTGCCTTTAAATTGTCAAAGTAACTTTGAAGTCGCATGGTGGAGAGAACGCTTCCCTTCTGGTGTGTTCAAGTGCTGTTAGAAAACTGAGGCTTAGTGTTGGTTACCCAGGTGATAATCCACACTGCAAATTTCACCTGACTATACTGTGAAAAACATTAAATGTTACAGATTGACTTTAAGTTCCTGCTTCTTTGGACAAGTCTTTGCAGGATTTTCATTTAAAAAAAAAAAATTACTCTGCAAAGAAGGTATAAAACTAAATATTGTTTTTTGTTTTATAATATTATCATTCACTTAAAATGAGCATAAAATAAAATACAACATATTTACACATATGTAACCCTGTGAGTTAAGAAAAGAACAGTTTTAGCAGACAGTTAAGTTGCCCCAACAGACTACATTGCAGTTATGTTGCAGCTCCCCCCTGAGGTGATCTGCTGAACAGTTGCAAAACCTTGGTAAGCATCAGTTATTTGCACACCAAAACACAGGATTAAAATGGATGTATTAAATCCATTATTATTATTATTATAAAGCTAGTTATTATAGTTATTATAAAGCTTAAAATTATTCATATATAAGGCCATGTCCACTTTAAGTGACTTGCTGTTATATATGGGCATAGCAATCCATGTCCCTATCCTAATATAATCAAGTATTATGTTGATCATTCTGCCAGCTTAGGTTTTTAAACTGCAGTCCACCAACCAGTGGCTGACATCACAATGGCTCTGTCCATTATTTATTATACAGTAAATGGTTAATTCTCACAGGTGTCTAATTGACCTGCAAGCCCAGTGTGTGGCAAAAAAAAGGTTTAACTCTTAGACATTCTGCACATATAGATTTAATAAGGTCAGGAGAGATGGAGAAAGGCAATTTAGGTAAATTGAATTAAGTTGCAATTGTCATAATCTTTACAAATTGAGCCATTGGGTCTGTGGGACTCAACAAAAAACACAAGGACTTCCTCCTCAGAAATGCACTTGTATTTAAGGATTATTACTTCCAACTGAAAAAGCAATCAGTTGTTTGTTGTGGGAAATTGTCTTCCACAAGTCTGTTTTAAGTCTCCGTTAGTTGATTTTTATTCGGTCCTGGATAAAACCAGTGACTAAGTGGAAGATCAGAAATGAATCTAGTTGCAGTCAGTTATATGATCAAGTTAAATCAAATGTTAAGACCGACTAAGACTAAGAACATGCTCACGCAAAGGAAATGTAAAAGTTAAAACACTGTTTACTAAAAGTGTCTCCCCAGGTGTTTCTGCTGTGACTTCTGCTGACGCTGGCTGTTTGTAACAAGCTGATCATATCACTGCTGCACATTCATTCAGTAGCTTGTACATCTGTGCAGAAACCTGCGTATCTTCACGCCATCAATGTTACAGTGTACAGTGACACTTCTCACGAGGCATTACTACCTTCTGTAGAACTTTTCTTTACTTCACTCTGGCTCAATGTGCCACTGATATATAAGACTTAACTACAGCTGTATCACAGCCTCAGCGTCTCATCACTAATGACTTGTCTCTCAACAGACAACCCAGTAAGGCCTGTTTCAGTGGCTTACGGGTATCCTGAAGGCTGTCAGTGGTGAGTTGATAACTGTAAAAAAAAACCAAATAAAAGGAAATATTGCTGTATTATCTGATAGCAGGCATTGATAAAGTGCCACAAAGATTGCGTAGATACTCAATTCAGATACATCTGCCTGTCAACAGACGCAGTCGTACTTTCATTCAGGAAGTGCAAAAATAGACAAAAGCGGTATCTTTGAATAGAGCAGCAGGCTCCTAGAGGTGCTTGCTTACCTTCCTCTTCAGTCCTGCTGGAAACATTTGTGCTCCATTGACTCCAAAAGCCAGCGCCAAACTTGGATCTGGCTCTGAAGTTGTACAACCTGTAGGGCTCCAGAGAGGAGATGGACCTCACCTGTACCCGACTCAACTGCACACCCTGTAAAGTCAAAATACATTAACTTTTTATCATAATTTCATGCATTTAATCGCTGCCAACTCATGATTTAACAAGGAAGTCATAATCAGGCAGTAAGAGTGTAAAAGTCAAATGCCTGTTTGAGACTTGTGCAACATTTTTAGTTTGCCTGCACACCTTAACCTCACATTTATATCTGCCTTTGGCTTTGAATCAATAGATGTCCGCAATGACTGTATGTTTTAAGTAACCTGAAATATCACGTGTTACATCTCATTGGAAATCCCATAATTTTCTTGAGTGATCTGACAAGTTAAAGCAATATTATGCAACTGCAAGTGTTTTGTCTTACTCTAACAGTTTTGAAATCATTTTGATGGTATATCAACTTTTAACAGGGTGAATGGTGTCTCTGTGACAGACACTCTGCACCTTGGGGAACAGGTAGGAAAGCCTGCATAAAGCTTAATGGCACTCTGTCCCACACAACCACAACTATCGTTCACTTTAGTGGAACTGGATGTTTCATAGAGAAAATGTTTTCTGGTTTCATCTCTGGTTTTCTCTCTCTACCCCTCCTCAACATTCTGCCATGAACAGAATTTCCTGAAGTAACCTGCAACTGCTGCTACTGTAGCTGCTGGTTAGCTAGTTTATTATCATTAAGGTAGAGTGCCAACTGCCATTAGTTTGTAGTTATCGTGCATATTACATCTGCTTGAGAGATCATGGACTAGTATTTATGATAGAAGAGTGCCAAATTACTCAAAATACCAATTGCCACACAATGTTGCTTTTAAGGACTTCTTACTGAGTCTGAATGAGATGTCCATGTCTGTGCTTCTGTTCTGTATTGGATCTCCAGGTGCTGAGTTCTTACAGTCTGATTCACCTGGATGATGCACTCCCTGGAAGAGCACTCAGGTTGACCAAGATCTGGAACTGGTGGCATTGCTGCTCGAAAAAGTTTGAAGAAAAAGCGTGAACAGCTGTCACATGATGACTGGCAAAAGGCTTACAAGATGACATTTTGATTGGGTTTTTTTTTAGCCTTAAAAGCAGCAACTTAAAAAAGAAATGATTCTCATCAGTGCTGTTTATCAGAGTTTGTCATCATTATCATAAACTTGAAGCTTGGAGGCTTAAAGGACACTTTTCTCCGTAAAGCTGGTTTCAAGTTCCAGTTATGATGACATTGTGATCTCATGCATTAAAAAGAAGAGGGAACTATTATTACATGTAAGGTGTCACATATTTGCCATGCAAAAGTTGCCAAGCACCTTAAAAGCTCACTTAACACTTACTGCTGCTGTCTTACCAATATCACAGAGTGTGTAGTTGACAGGGATGGACATTGCAGAGCCGAGATCATTTTCGACTTGGACCCACACGGAGATCAGCTGGACAGAGCTGGACATGGTGAAACTGGCTGACTGTAAATCAGTTCCTTTACTGCAGATTCTGTGCACCTCTGTGTGGTTTCCAGATACAGTTCTCACCCTGAATCACACAAAGCCAAGTTTCATTCGTCAGTTGATACACACACACACACACACACACACACAAATTGATGTTACTAAGTTGAACATCCAGTAGGTGGGATGTTTTACTGACCTTCTATCAGTTCCCTCAAGTTCCCTTTTAGACTCACCACAGCTGTGAGCGATTCCTCAAAAAAGTGTCTCGTCCTCGGTTCCAATTGCAGACCACAACTCCACTTTCATTGCTCGTGACCTTGTAGATGCATGAGATGTTTTTAGGGCGATCTGGTGGGTCTGAAGGACAAAAATGACAAAGAATAGAATGAAAACAAAGCACTGTACTTGACTATATTCTTAAAAAAAACAAATATGTCAGAAAAAAGTGAGTATCAGTAACCCATAAAATACATAATGTACTGTTTGCTAATGTTATCAAATACATTGCCCTAAAGGTCTGTCTCCTTTCAGTCGGGTGTGTCATTTCAAGTTCAAGTACTTATATTAAGCCTATTGCATGCATGGGGAATTAGTATGCCTCATGTGTCTAAGAACAAACTTATTTTACACCCCTAAGATCCCCGGCACTGTGGTCAGAAAAAGAAACTTATCACAGTTAGCTTTGACACTTAGCTACGCTCAGTC
>JAUZTA010000025.1:20620321-20637341 GCA_034780835.1 Ctenochaetus striatus
GCTGAAAATTTGCCCCAGTGTCACAGAAAAAGATTGTCCTGAAATATGCATCTAATCAGAGCCACATGCTAGACAACAGGTCAATTATTCTCTGCATCCACAGCTTGCTGATGTTTATGGGAATGTGTTCTGCATTCGTCTGGGAAGACACAAAACCGTGTTTGTGTCCGGTTGGAAGATGGTGAAGGAGGCCATAGTGACGCAGGCCGACAACTTTGTGGACCGGCCTTACAGCCCGATGGTGACCAGGATTTATTCAGGGAACTCAGGTGAAACTTACTTAAACATAAAGCACATCGCTGTTAATGTAGCTAACCTGCTTCCTGTTTCCTGTCTGAGTGAAGTTATGCTGTTTCTGTCTCAGCCGGTCTTTTCTTCAGTAATGGTAACGTGTGGAGAAGACAGCGGCGTTTTGCAATGTCCATGCTACGTACTTTTGGTCTGGCTAAGAGCTCCATGGAGCAGAGAATCTGTGAAGAGAGTCACCATCTGCAGGAGGCGATGGAGAAGGAGAAAGGTTGAGGACAAGCAGCAAAACAAAGATAAAAAGTAAAAACACACACATGGCATTCTGTGACTGAGTATCTCTCCTGTTCAGGTGAACCCTTTGACCCTGTGCCCCTCCTGAACAATGCTGTGGCCAATATCATCTGCCAGATCGTGTTTGGGAGACGGTTTGACTACAATGACAACAACTTCCAGAGCATGCTGAAGAATCTGACAGAGATGGCCTATCTGGAGGGCTCCATATGGGCTTTTGTGAGAAGCTCAGACACAACGCAAAACTTCACATGGCTTTATTTATTCATAACACCTTCGGGAAAGCAAATATGAAAGTGAAACTGAGTTAGGAAAAATGCAAATTTGTCATTCTGTCAATTCTCCTTCACAAAACAGTGTGAGCTAAAATGAGATTTTTTTCACACCAAATTTCCTGTTTCATCTCCAAACAGCTGTACGATGCGTTCCCAGCACTGATGAAACATCTGCCGGGCCCACACAATGGCATCTTCAGCAACTCCAAATGTTTGGAGGCGTCAATCAAGAGAGAGATAGAGAGGCACAAGTCGGATCTGGACCCCAGCAACCCACGAGACTACATCGACACCTTCCTGATCGAGCGTGAGGTATGATGTTCGCAATGAGCCGATCAAAATATTCTGCATGAGAAATTAAAAAAGGGATCCATTTGTGAAGTGGCCGTCTGTTTGTCCCTTCACTCTTTCTGACAGCACAACAGAAACAGTCATCTGGGTTTTGATGACGAAAACCTGGTTCTGTGTTGTTTGGATCTGTTCCTGGCTGGTAGTGAAACCACCTCGAAGACCCTGCAGTGGGGCCTCATCTACCTCATCAACAACCCACGTATCCAGGGTGGGTGTTCGGATAAGACTCCCACAGTGCAGCACAGGAAAGAAATAAAAGAAAATACCAGAGAGAAGATTAAAGACTTGCACTTTCAGTGATCGATGAAAAAAATCTTTCTTTTGTCACATCACAGACCAAGTCCAGGCAGAAATCGACCGAGTGATCGGACAGACGCGCCCGCCCACGATGGCTGACAGACCCAACCTGCCCTACACTGACGCCGTCATCCACGAGATCCAGAGGATGGGAAACATTGTTCCTCTAAATGGGCTCAGAATGGCTGCAAAGGACACGACACTGGGCGGTTACTTTATACCCAAGGTGCATTTACTTACGGTAGGGGGGGACTGACAGCTGTGTCCATGTATGTGTTTTATAGAAAACTAATATGTAAATCTGTGCAATTTTTGATGCTTGAAATATCCCAGCGTGGGCAAAGTTAGGAAATGTTCACGGCCTCTTTTTATTGTTCTTGCATGACTCATTTTAGCTGTGTATTTACTATTTGATGATGTTGCTTCACACAAAAGGTATTCAGTGTTTGCAGAGGCCAGTGTTTGCTACAGAGTTTTCTCGATTTCTCAATAATCAGTCTGACTCACTGCAGAAAGTTTCGGCTTTCACTTGTCCTGTGTCGCCTTGTTGTTATGAATGCACGGCCTAAATTCAAAGATTGGATGGAGGAGATATGGAACTGAACCAAGTCGTTAAAAAAAATACTTATTATTTATTTTATAAAATAAAACATTAAATCTGAAAGCCTTTCTAGATGATACGACACTGGAGGTTGTAAGTTCATTTTGTCAGTAAATGTTCAGGTAAATATACATAATACCAGTAAAAACAACTACTGAAGTAGATTTGACTACATATTACATAACAAATAACTTGTTTCATTGATAAAGAGGTATTTTCCCACATAAACTAATACACTGAGTCATTGTCCACTTGTTGACATTCACCCTGACACACCTTGTTGACTGTCACGCTGCATTATTCCTGCATGTCTTCTCACGCTTTTGTGCACGATATTGAATGGCTCGTCGTCTCTTCGTGCGAAGGGAACCTCTGTGATGCCAAACCTGACTTCTGTGCTGTTTGACAAGAATGAATGGGAAACTCCAGAGACCTTTAACCCTGAACACTTCCTGGATGCTGAGGGAAAGTTTGTGAGGAGGGATGCATTTTTACCTTTCTCTGCAGGTAACTTTCCCATTTAACTGGTAATTCTGATTATTGACTTAAAAGAAAAAGATTGTTTATAGTTCTAAAAATTATAAGGCTTTACAATAATATATTCCTACTTACATTTATGTTTGTTTTTATGTTTGTTTCTCCAGGAAAGCGTGCATGTCTTGGTGAGGGCCTGGCAAGAATGGAGCTGTTTCTGTTTTTCATCACTTTGTTTCAGAAACTTAATTTTTCCACCCTGGATGGAGTTGAGTTGAGTACAGAAGGAATCACTGGAGCCACACGCACACCACACCCCTTTAAGATCTTCGCCAAAACCCGCTGAACCCTGCAACTCTTTCTCTCCTTCAGACTTTATGCTATGAAAAGCCATATATATCTTTATATATAGACATTACATGCTGCAAGAAAGACTTGTTCTAAATTACTATTAAGATTTTAAGCAGTCCAGTGGACGACAGTACAGCATGAGTGTGAAATACAGGAGCTGGTGATTATGAGACACACATTATAAGAATCTGTGGCACACTGTTGATTGGCCACAACACATTCCCATGATGTGATTGTCCTTTTTTCAACACTGACACTGTTACATAACCAGCAACCAGCAGCAAAACTCTCCAAGTAGCTCATTATTTACACTCGGTATGTAATGTTTTCAGTTTGGCTGCAAACTATGGCAATGACCGAGAGGCCGTTCTCCTTTATGTTACCTCCGGTGTGTGTGGTTGCAGCAGTCCTGAAGGGTTGATATGCCTTTTCTTGCTGTGCTTAAAGGGCCCTGATGGCATCTAAACACCTTTGTGTCAAATGATTTGTGGAAAGTGTTGACATTAAAAACTACAATTTTGAACCTCAGGGATTTTTTGGTGTTTTTTTGGTGTTTTTAATCTTTGGACCCAAACTGAGACTGATGCTACTGAAAAACACACTTTTAGAAAAAGAATTTATTTATTCACAAGAAAACCAAAGGATTTAAAATGTTTTAACCCTCTGAGTTGAAAACTCATAATGCCTTTCTTACTTTTCTTCATTTACCTAACAAACATTCAACACTACACATGTAGTTTCTGTGCTGCGCTACGTCTGATTGTACTCGTTATTTTTATATAAATGACACAGCTTTTGAAATTAGCGATCTATCCAAAAACAAAAAACAAAATCATCCACTGCAAAGGAAAAGAAGCGCTTTGACATACATCTATTGATCACAAATGGCAAAACCATAATAACAAAATGCCTCTTTAGTGTTATTGCAAACATACAGAGGGGCCAGACAATCAACAGTCATTTCATGATGTGAATCTAGTGCAGTTTAACTTAAGACTCTGTGAGGCTGAACAGCCAATAACCCACAATATCAAAGAAATCAAATGCTTCTCTACAGCGCTCTTCACTCTGATCCTCCTCTGATACTAAAACAGCCTGAAAACAAATCCATGAGTAACTACATTACACACTACAGTGGTTAAAACTCTCCAGTTACAATTTGCAGATAGTGTAAGAAAGCTCATTCTGACCTTTGGATCAGAAGCTGGTGTTAAAAATGTGTTTACGTTACAGCTGTACAATTTCAGAGACTTTAGACTTGATTAACTCACTACTGAGGAAACTTCAAGATAATCAGTGAACAGAAAGGCCTGCCAGTTTTCATTTAGAGAATGCTGCCTGTAAGGAAGTCAAATCCACTTTAGTAGTATAGAAAATACATGATAAATACATTAGTCCTGGATTTCTTATGTAAGATTTGTTGTCGCAGCACCTCAGAGGTTGATTTCACTTTTTTTATGATTTATAAGATTTTCACAGCTTTACATGATGGGCTTGTTCCAGTTTAGTAAAAAAGGAAATTAAGTGCCTGATATTTTGATGCTTAAGATCAGTTGGTGGCCAGCACCAAAAACAGCAATCATTTTCTCAAAAACATCTTAAGCATGTGTTTCTTTTCATCATGAGTCCGCTGAATGACAACATTAGTACCTCCTCAGCTGCATAGTACGATAGTACAGTTTTCCATACGTCAACAATCATCTAAAATTACATTTAGTTGGCTTTAAGTATTCAAATAAGATTTTTTTTTAAAATCACATTCATGTATATTACAAGCTTAGATTCTGAATATTTAAGCAATCATGTAGGTTTCTCTCACTCCTGATCAATACACAGCATGACAGGATATATGAGAACGAAGGCTGAATTGATTATATTGCAGCTGGTAAAGCGAACAGAGCAGAGGGGGAATATGCTGTAAGTGCTGGGACAGCGTGCACTACTTTAGCTAGTGAGGTGAATGCAGGTTGTGGGTTAATGCTCTATGCAGGGATCAGCATATAGCCAGTTCACTGTAGGACAGTATGTTATGACTTCAGGTGGGCGACCTCTAGAGTTGTGTGTGTGTGAGTGTGATAAGTACATGCTGATTGATCCCAATCAGTTCATCTGTGACACACTCCCCCAGGTGCTGAGGGCGGCCGTGTTTAAGGTCACTTGAGTGCTCGCATGTCGGAGGCGGGTCAGGGAGAGAATTTTTCCCTTAACTGAATCAAGGTGAGACATTTGGCTCAAAGACGAGGTCTACTTGGAGGTAGTGGCAGGCACGTTGATGGAGAGCGGCCGGCGCGGGGCGTTGGAGACTTGCCGCTGCTGGGTCAAGAAGGACTGGGGAGGGGACACCACGGAGGGCGTGCAGCCACCGAGACGCGACTCCATCGCCAATTTCTGAAAGCTTAGACTCTGAGGATGAGAGGGAGAGAGTTTTTCAGTATGCACTGGGTGTCTTAAAGATCATTAAATGTAGGATGTTACTCAGATGACATTCCATGATTTCATTTTTACCTTGTTATACCACGCAGTGACGATCAGCTTCTCCTCTGTCTCTCTCAGTCTGGCTTGCTCGCATTGACGCTACAGAGGCGAATCAACCCAAAATTAGGTCTGTTTAAAATCTGTTTCTTTCAGGAGCTTAATATTTATATAAGAAATGCTTAAGCACTGCTAAAGAGTTAAAAGGAAGATTTACCTCCAGGCTGACAATCTGCTTATCCCGCTCTGCTAGCTGGTTCCTCAGAGCCTGGATCTCTGCGGTGGCTGGATTGAGCTTTGGATCCAGAGCTCTGATCACCTGCATGCAGCAACAGAAAGCACAGCTCTGAATAAAAGTCTGACTAAACAACTTGTTCCAATCTTGTGCTTTAAAGCCTGGAAATTTCTCTAAAAGAGAAATGATACTCTCATCACTCACGTTGCGAGCTTTCTCCAGATACATTTTGTACCGCTCTTCCATGGCCCTCATGTCATCATCCTTCTTTTTCAGAGCGGCATTCAGCTCCTCCAGCTTCAAGGCTGTGAGACAAGAAAGAAATGTTGAGGTTTCATTGATGCATTCTTGCACAGAATGTTACATTTTCCATACCCAAGGTTGCAGTAGTGGTGTTGTAATGAAAGAGTCAGACTGATAGGACATGTGAGACTTACAGTTTTGAGTGTTGTCAGGCTGAAGGTCCTCCAGCAGCTCTTTCTTCTTCATGATTTCGTCCTGAGCCTCGTTTAGTTGAACCCTACAGACACAAAGGTTATATCTTTAGCTCCATCAACGAAAGCTTGGATGTTCATTTTTCATCAGCTTTATTTAATAATTGACCCATAATTCACACTTACATGTGTGCATCAAGTTTCCGCTTTAGGTTTGACTAAAAAAAGAAAAAGAAGGAAATAGAAATTTAATATGTTCTTCAAACACAGCTCAAAGATTAAATTTGCAAAATTAACAAATTAAAAACATGCTCTAAATCAGTTCAACACTTAAGATAATGTGATTTCCGTCCATAATGTCATACCAGCACAAAGTCTTAACAGCCTAACAAGATTAACTGTGCAGAACATTTTCTCCGTAGTGATGCTGGTGCCTCTGACACACTCACATCATCCGGTTTGGCTGCCTGACTCTGCAGAGCCTTCTGGAGGTCCTCAACCTGCTGCTGCAGCTCACTGATCTGCTCTCGACTCAGTCTGCAGATCGATCACAGAGAAGAGGATAAAGACTTTAACAAAAGAATACCTTAAAAAGAGGAGTTTAACATAACCCACAATGAGTTTTAAAGTATCAACAGCAGAGAAGCTGATGAATGAGGAGGAATCATATCTCCATCACATCTGCCCGGGCCTGATGAACAAAGAAAGACTTGCTGTTCACCTGTTATCCGTTTCCAGTTCACTGCGTGTCTTATGTGCCTCCTCCAGCTGTGTCTGAAGTGCAGCAGTCTTCTCCCTCTCATACTCCTCCTGCTGCACTCTCAGCATCTTGTTCTCATGCTGCAGCCGGATGAACTTTTCTCTGTACTCTATAGATATTAATTCAGCTGCCAGGTTGTCGTGGCTCGGGCTGCCAGAGGGAAGCATCCCTGCTTGCGAGAGCTGGTGCTGTTGAGCCTGAGCGCATCGCAGCTCCTCATTGATCTCCTTAAGAGACTCCCTCTCAATGATGATCCTCTAGTGGAGGGGAAGTCATTTTAAACCATTCAAATGTTAGTGAAAGAGGTTTACCACAACAAGAGTACAAAAAAAGTCTTTCTGACACATTTTAAAAGCTGCCTCACCTCTTTCTCCTTAATCACAGTCTCATGCTTTTCCTCTAACTTTTTCATCTCAAATGCCAGGTTGTCTGCTCGCCTCGTCTCCTCAGACAACTTATTGTGTAACTCTTGGACCTGACAAACAACATTTGAAAACACATGTAAACAAATAAAACACTGTGGTCTGGAATTTTCCATTTAATTTCCATCTCTGTTTTGCATATCACTCACCTGTCTCTTGTACGTCTCGAGCTGGGCCCGGGCAGCGTTGGCCTTACGCAGTTCCTCCTCCAGGCTAACGGTGTTCTGCATGTAGGTCATGTTATTCTCCTCCAGCAGCTTCATCTGCCTCTTCAAGTCGCCTAAGTTCTCCAGTTTACGTTTGTATGTTTCCACTGAGGTTTCCAGCATCACCACTCGATCTGAGCAGCTCCTAGAGTGGTTGAATACAAGATAAATAAACAAACATCAAGATATAACTTTGACACCAAACTGTGTGAGGAAGAATTAAAAAAATCTAATCCCTGATCTTTATTAGCAAAAAAAAGCCTTGAGTAATGCATATTGAACATATTTTACAATCTCAGGCACTGTACTGTGCACATTCCCTGCACCTTCCCAAATGATGCCCTCTTCAAACACACCTGAGTCACATGAACAGCTAATCATCAAACTCTGCAGAAGCCTGATAATGACCCTGTTATTTGAATCAGGTGTGATGGAGCAGAGAAACATCTATACATGGTAGGACACACTGGATGAGACACACGACTTCAAAGATAATTTTAATGTAAGAAGATTTGGGCAGTTTAGGGGACAAATTTGCACCCTGATTGTTTTTTCCATTTCAATCTACAGCTCGACATGATCACAACATGCCATGAGTTCAGGACACAGGTGATGCAGAATAAACATTTAATACCCACTCAGACATTACGCTGCATGTGACTTCAAGGTTTAATAATCAATTTGATTCAGACAGTTTCTGTATTTCTCATTTTTGTTTCTACTTTTCTTCCTCTTTTTTTCTTTTTCTTCAAAGTGTCCGATCCTGGTTCTCAGCAGCTATAATTTCTAATTTAGAGTTATACCTCCCTATGTTGGGCCAATTAAGTGTGTAGATTTAGTTTTCCTGCTTCTTTTTGTGTTTATTCATGCATGAAGACAACCTAAGCCAGCGAAAAGGCATATGTGTGTTGATTTTACTTCAGCCAAACAAATGAATAGCTAATTTTAACTGATTAGAACAAACTCAACCAGACAAGAGGAACGACTCATGATCTCAAACTAAACCTTTGTTTGTATGCAGCTCCTTGAAAAGAATCCATGTTTTGCTTACCAGTACATTACTTAATTTATTTTTGTAGTCTGAACTCTAAAGGATTTTTAATTCCCCAGAACCGATAAACCTGTTGCACTGCACTTCCTACAAAAACACAAACCTCAAAACGTCCAGTTCATCTTTGAGGGCTCGAGATTCTTCTGCCAGGCTGGTGAGCTCGTCATTGCGGTGCTGAACCTCAATCAGCTGCTTCTCCAGCTCTTCACAGTGGATTCGGTAGTCATCCTTAGCCGCCTCCAGTCTAAAGAGATGCAAATACCCTTGATCATTCAGTCCTTTTACAATCATGATCTGCTACAGCACACTTAGTCAACAAGGGACGCACCTGAAGTTCTCCTCCTGCAGCGCCTCCAACTGTTGCTGCAGCTGGTTGTGTTTCCTCCCTGAGGGTGTGCTTGGATCGTCGAATGCGTCCAGCTGATTGGCTCTGTCTGTTAGGACGTCATTTTCAGCCAATAAGCTGTTCTGTTCCTCTTGAAGACGAGCCACCTGTCCAGGTACAGTGAAGTTAGTGGCACCTTCACAAGTGATGCAACTTTCCATAGAGGTGAATTCAATTAAAACATTGTCAAGTCAGCCAGGAGAGTATGTGATGTTAAGTCTTTTCTTTGGTCAATTATTTCATGCAAAGCAGCAGCATCACATCCGAGCATCAAAAGACACACCCCCTCCATTACAGAGAACTCTCTTCCTCTCCCAGCTGTTAAAGCAAACAGTACAGTTAATCCATGCTGGAAGCGGGGCAAAGACAAAGTGCACTTTAAGCAAACATGTTAATATATGGTTAGTTGTACTTCTCACCCATTATTTCCCTCATATGTACTTTTATCCACCAGTGACTGGATTATTAGTCCAGGATTAACTTGTCTAGCTTGTTTAAACGCCCTGCGAACAATGTGTACAAAATAGAAAAGAATAACATAAAAAATTCTGAAACTGCATGTTCAACTATGGCTTTGGCTACATGTTTGAAAACAACAGTATTTTTCTGGTATATCGCAACATGGCAAACTTGTTTGAACTCAAGTGTTGTACAGTCATGCACTACACTTGATCTAGCTTTTCACTAATGAAAAATAAAGAAAGTTATTACTTTTTTTGCTTGGAATCATTTTAATTTGATGACGGTGTTTTGTAAAAACCATAAGATGTAATAAACAACACAACAAGAATTACAGTAGAGTTTGTAAAAAAGAAAAAAGCTGAACTACTGTCCACCTTTTACTTCACTCCTTTGACCTACAAACTCCTCTGTAAGTCTTACTTTGCCATTTTGTTTTTACCAAAAGAAGACAACAAAGTAGTTATCAATGCTGACAAATGCTCCTTGGTGAATTAAAGCACAAAATAATAATACACGCACACTGTGTGACTTGCTTCCATCAGAACCCTGACTGAGCCATCTGTTAGCTGAGTTAGAGTAAACATTTGAGCAGCTGGGTTTTTTAGAAGGGTTTAGTTCTGACGAATGGCGAGCCATGTTGGACTTACCGCTCCGCGGCTTGAGATGAGCAAGACTGGGGACAGAACAAATCGATCTGTCGAGAGTCCAGTTGAACAGTTGATCAGTGCCTGTGCTAAACTCGGTTCGCCTGCACAGTGCTGAGTGAGGCCTTCAGGCAGTGGCAGAGCATGGGCTGATCGCCACAGTCTTTCTGCCACAGCAGCTCCAGACAATAGAGCCGAGCATTACAGCGAATTACACAACTCCTGTTTATACTGTACCACTGGCATGCATGTGTGTGTGTGTGTGTAGACGCTGAGACTGAATACAAACAGAAGGCACTGGAGCTAGCTGTAAATGATTCATTAATGTATAATTTTCTGTAGTAATACTCCAGTTGGTGTGTATAAGCTCTGTATTCACCTGCATGTCCAGCGCTTGACAGCGTTGGGCTAACACCTCCTTCTCTGCTAGAAGTTCAGAGAGCTCCTCAAGGGCTTTTTTCAGCTGGACACAAGAAGGAAAAGCAGAATTAAAAATGACATAACTTCACATAATTATCATATTACAGACCAGTTCTGCTGTAATAATCAGGCCAGAAAGCCTGTTCTTTAACACCTACTCTGACTTATAACTTACACAGTTCATACAGAAGATTGAAATTTGAAGGATAACAGACAAAAACAAACAGTTTTGATCATCCATTAGCAAGGTGCTAAAGATGAGGATTTATTTCTTTTCTCTATTTTGTATGATACTGAAATGAAGACTGTTAGGCTTTTTAAAATTTTGGTAAGGCAATATAAGCAATTTTAAATCTTGTGATTATTTATTGAATGAAATACTATCTTAAAAATGAGTGAGACATTAATTGCAAACAATTAAAGTTTGATTTACGTTAAAGGTCCATGTTTACTTAATGAACTTTGTTTTTTTTAGTATGCTTTAATTTGAAATCACAGCATATCTGTTTATTTTTTTATTCGACACAAATTGGGCAAATTCACTTAAAGAATTTCACGACATAAAGTAGAAACTTTCTACCAAAAGAAGTTTTCCCACCTGGGAGTCACTGTAGTTAATAACACTGACCTGCTGCTCCAGGTCCCCCGACGGCTCTGCTCCAAACGGGGCCATGGTCTCTGTACTCATTAGCTGAAGAGGAAAAATCTCACTGGATTTATGGTTGACACACACACACACACATTTTAATAGTGTCAAAGCCTCAACCTATTTTTCCCTGACACAAGCGCAGCCTCTGCCCTCCCTCAACAACAACTGCCATCAAAGTCCTTCTGAGACACATCAGCCTTGTTTAGACTGCCGGCACAAATCTGTTTTTAGGCAGATCCAGATTGATTTTAGAAAGTTTGGACAGCAAAAAAACTATGTGACATAATTTTTCCAAGTTGGATCCAGACAACATTGAGAGGTGTTTTGAAATGTGACTTCAATTGCATTTCTACAGATGTTTCTCAGTTTGAAAACTACGGCTGCTTAATTTGGATTTTAAAGTGTCCTTTGTGTCACTTGTGCAGCGCTACAGTGATGAATGAATTACAAATCTGGTTTGCCTGCAGTCTGAAAAAAGAGCTGTGAGGAAAAGTTTAAGTGAATTTGTTAAGCATTTCTAGATATTTTAAGTATCTGTAATCATAGAGAGGGAGACACATTATATTAGATTGAACTGACCTCCTGGATGGCTGTCATGACAACATGCTGCACAGACTCCTCCAAGGTCATGATGATCTGAATGTATTCTGAGGATAAAATATGAGATTCATCAGAGGACAAACAATGACTGTATCTGTCTTTGCATGGCAATAACTTCACATTGTTTGGCTCTACCTATCTGATTTTTTTTATTGGAGCAATTCTCTTTTTATCTTCACTGTATAGCACATGCATAATGGAGGCATTTAAGTGTTTACATCTATTTCAACACAAATTGTAATCTAGAAGCAGACACGTACCCTGTTTCCGCTCACATCTGACTGCACAGCCCAATATAAGCTGCAGCAGCCTCCCCAGCTCCACAGCATCTGAATGCTCTGCTGCCCGGGCCACATTTGGCAAGCGAAAGTCTGAGATTTCTTGGGCTAAGACCTAACATTATAGAGACAAAGATAATGCTGAGTAAAACTGTGATTTCAAAAAAACTCAACTGGTAAAGAGGATCAGTGTTTAAAACATTTCAAGTATGTGTTAATTTGGCAAGATGGACATTGAAAACACTGCTAGGCTTTACTGTGTGCATTACATTGTGAACCAGACTTGAGCTGCTTTGTGCTTGAGGATATATCTGACATTTCAAATGTGATATGTAAGCCAACATACGTAGTTTTCTTTTGATATTCCAGAAGCATGGGTGATTTTTTTTGATTTTTCAAAAGTGACAACATCACATGTGAAATACTGCATTTCATGTGCCTTCTATTAAAGGGGAGTACATCCTACAACTCTCACAAGAATCAAATTAACATACTGAGTTTAAATCTCATATTGAGCAGACGGTTCTCCATTTTTTGATAAAAAAGAGAGAAGTGATGAACAACTTACCTCATTATAATAATCCACCAACATCTGAAGGATCTTCTTAAGGTTGTTCAGCTGAGAACACACAGATGTTATGAACATTGTTTTAGATGTCAAAATGGGGCCCAGCAGAACTAGTGACAGAGATTTCAATCAAATATCATTTATGTTCACTCAGTGACAAAATGAAGACTTTCCAAATGCACACAACACACAATTAGCCTTTTCCACAGCAGACAATTTTGGTTTATCTCATTTTACTTTGTTATTTTAGAGAAAGATGATGACAATGATCCAAATTATAATGCACTTTGTACAATATTAGGACCCTTGAATGGACCCTGAGGCAGGTAAATGGCATTCAGACATACTTTTTTTTAAATATACACCAGTGCTTCACCTTCTGTGGGATGTCAAAATGCCTCCTGTTGAAAAGGTCTATTGGTAGAGCTTTCCCCAAGGACATGCAGTAGCCAGCTTAAACATTTTGTTGGAATCAAAAATTTCTTTAATAAACTAACTGACTGGACTTAAATGAGCAGCTTGCTGTTTGGCTGGCAGTCAGTGCTTATGGAAAGCTCTGTGCAGGGGAGGAAAAAAAACAGCAACAGGGAAACACAGCAAGGCATGATTTGTTTTTAACTACACACTGATATATGGCTAACTTATTTGGACAAACATACATGTACACATTCCACCAGAGGGGTCAGAGCGAGGGGTCAGAGCGTGGGGTCAGGGTGCGGGCTTAGCCAGGAGCAGCAGCCCCGGGGCAGGCAGGAGGTCAGTGTCAAGGACAGTTTGAAAGGGCTGAAGCAAACACACAGGATTTAGCACACAGGGTGGTTCAGCAAAACATGAAGAGAAGAGTCAGAGAGGACAGGCAGGGGATGAGGAAGGCAGCACTGTTCTGTACCTTCAGTCTCCAGTTATCCTCAACATCTGTTTTGATACGACCGAGCCATCCCTCATTGAAATAAGTTGGGTCTCTGCGGGACAAACAGACACATACAGAGGAGCAACAGTCCATCTTGTAGTTAAAACTGGTACAATATATTATTTAGCCCCTTGTCCTGCTAAATAAACAAAACCCAAATCAAAATGAATGACAGATCTGCACATCCTCTGTGGTGCATTCCTGTGTGAGTGGCTGTGTGTGTGTGGTATCTCACATTTGATGCAGTGCCTGTGATATTGCCGCTCCAGTGGTCAGCTCTGCCACTGTTCTGCAGGGTGCAGGAGTGTTGAAGGTCTGCAGCTGAGAGGCAGAAAACACAGCAACAGCAAGAGGTCCAGTCAGCAATTCAAGGAGAGTGAAGGTAACAAAACACAAGTTAGGGTGGTGGTAACATGCAGAAGTACACTGCAGTAACAGAGTTATCATCACAACACTGCAGATGTGCTGAGATGCTGTACCTGCATCCAAACTGCAATAAGGGAATACTAAACAAAGGAGAGAGGACGGGCATGCACTGATGGATGGAAAGTGGAAAAACAAGTTGGACTGCAGACAGAACAGGCAAAGACATCACAACAGCCAGGCAAAAACAAAGGTTTACCCATTTAATATAAGTGGAGATGTGAATAATCCTCTGCAAAACTATGATTATGCTGTGTCCTGTGCGCATTGTACTGTTTTCAGTTACCAAACCTATCAGAAGAGTACTGGTCTGACGTTTAGTCCCAACAATCATTGAAAGTTTCAGTCTGAAACTAAGCCCACTGTTGGGGGCCATTTTTTAAAGTTATGAGTAGGATTTCAAGTGGGAACTCAGGACATTTACATAAGTACTGAACTTAAGTAATACAAATTGAGTACAAATTTAAGATCATTGTAATTAAGTGCTGCTATTAAATGCTACTTAATACTTCCACATCACTAATTTTGTATGACAGTTTCAGGCTTGTGTTACTAAGCAGATTTGTACTGTTGATACATAGATTAAGCAACTAAGCAGAAAACAGCAAAAAATTAATTTAACTTAGCATCAGTGCATATGCATTACTAATCACGGCTCACTATATAATTTTCTGAAATGTGTTTTTCTGAGTAACTATATTTTTTAACTAATACTTATGCTTTTTTTTAGTGAGTAGGACTTGAATGCAGGGCGTTGACTTAAAAATAAGTATTTTTGCACTGTGATATTATTGCTTTAGCTTAATGAAAGAGATTTGAATACTTCTTTACCATTGATCACTTCACTGGGCATGTTCTTTCTCTAATAAATTAACATGGTTTTGGCATGAAACTCTGGTAGGGTAACTTTATCTAACCCCTCACTTGGAATTACTGTTGTTTAATATCGTAATTAATGTAGCTTAGATATAGCCGCAGGATTCAGATGTGAAATGAATGTGACACTACATGTTATTAACAAACAATTCAGCTCAGTATACCCAAAATAGACAACAAAACATAGATTCACGCCCATCAGAACAGGTGCAGCAACACTAGCTAGCTCCGTCTCAGGTAACTGACAGTAACGTTAGCTTTAACGCTTCTTACCTGTTACTGTCGTTAGCTACATCAGTTACACAATGTTTACAATCGATTCAAGGTGCCACATTCCACAAATAACTCCTGGTTAATGGGATTAGCAAGCTAAATAAGGCGAGGATCGACTAAACTGAAAATAAATGACTTTATTCATTCCTCCTAAGTGTTAACTTTATCTTAATTACCGTTAGCCACCAGTGCTAGCTTAGTGCTCTTCAGTTAAGTTAGCTAAATGTCGCACCGGTAAGGACCAACTGTGTCCCTGCCGTGGATGTAACGTACAATGAGAAGGTCGCTGCGGAGACCATGTCCGTTAAAATGACTAACAGCTGCAACTGAAGCTAATCTCCTGGACAAAAATGTAGGTTACAACTATTACTTTAAAAATAACGGACAACCATCTGTTCCCTTACGTTTGACTAATTTCACTCAGCTGGTGGATTGTTTTCGCTGACACCCCCACCCCCACCACCTAGAAACAGGTAAGAAAAAACGCTTCACATGACGCTAAGCAGGACAACTCACCCATATTATGAGGCTCTCCGTCAGCGCTGCTTTATTTTCGTCCATTTGTCCCCTTTCGCTTAAAGCTTAAATATTCTCCACCTGTCGGCAAAGCTCTTCCGCTCCTTTCCTCTGCATTTGACCTCACCTGCTGCCGAGAGGTAAATCTTTAACGATAAATACGTAGATTAAAGCGCCATGGAGGTGTGTTCCGCCTGAAAAACGACGTAAGACGTACGCGAATGGCGCAGTTTTCTTACTTCTTGGTCATTTACATGTTTGCAGCCTTGAGTTGAGGTGAAGTGAGCGATACAAGCCCTGATCCAATCAATGTTGAGATGCATCAAGATTGACAGGGGCTAAATCGCGGACTAGCCAATCAGAAAGCGTCATCTGCGATTTACGGACGCCCCCATTTTCAAGACAAAATCAAAATATTTCTGATGATCAAATTGGCTCCAGTCATATTTAGGAATTATTTCCGTCGAAAAAAACTAATCTAAATGAATGGAAAACAACTAAGTGAGAGTCATTTTGTAATATATATACAGAAGCCTCAAAACAAATGTATCTTTAGCAAACATTTAACACACTTCATCAAGAAAATTTACTGTTTCTAGAGAATTTAACCTCTGTAAAAAATACAATTGTGATTAAACAATAATATATACCTTCAAAATAGTTTTCTTTGGCTTCATAGCACGTGCTCAACCAATGAAGAATCTTAACTGCGGTTTGTTTATATGTCAGATCATATGACCCACTGTTAAAATACACCCATAGAGGCAGACATAATTTGCACAACCAATTTAGCAGATTTTGCAGATTCTGAGTTTTAAATTGAATGCAAATGAAATGTTAATCCCCTTTAGTTCCATTTGTGGTCCAGATCAACTTGACATGAAGTTTTTTTCTAAAACTGACCCAGTCTCTCTCAGTCACTAAGAACCTGTCACCATGCCAACCAATCTCTGATAAATCATTTCCCATAAATACAATAACCCCCTCACGTTATTCATTTATATAGCTCATGTGAGGGTGTCATAAAAGAGCAAAAGCTACATAGTCTTACCATTACTGATTGCTTATCCAAGATAATAAAACTCACATGTGTCACCTGCTTTCTGAGCCATTATATGGATTATTCCAAACAGAGATAAGATGTGCTTTCTTTAATAAGGTTGTATTTACCACAAGGCATACTCCTTCTCTAAGGCAGAAACTAGGTTACAATTAAGCACAGAAAACTGCACATTTGACCTAAGATTGAACTTTGCCCTTGTGGTTTGCAGTAGCGTCCTCTGTCCTGTGTGTATCTGTCAGTGGGTGAATACCTCTGTTTTATCTACTGATCTCTGTCATTCTGAGACCCTGACCCTCAAAGCAATGGCTGCTATTTTTAGATGACCTGAACCCCAGTGACTCCCTCAGCTACTATCTGAGGTGAAGGGCCTGAGTAAATATTTGCAAGGATATTTATGCAATGGCTATCATGGTGTATGTGAAGGTTTCCACATCTCCACTCACAACCAGAAACAGTGAGAAAGAGGGATTTATTTAAATTTGAG
>JAUZTA010000025.1:20637441-20649016 GCA_034780835.1 Ctenochaetus striatus
TAAATTTGAGCTAATTAAATTGCTTTTACAGCTTTATTTCTGCATTTGGACTCATGCGGCCAACAGTTTTCCTTTTTATTAATCTAAAAAAAAAGTAGAAGGACAGCATTAGATTGAGAAACAAGAAATAGCTGGACACAGGCCTCCTTATTGTTCCTGGATTAATTATCTTTAGCTTAAGTGGCTCTTCACAACTCGTATTGTTAATGTCAAAGAAGTTTACATACATTTCACAACCAAACGTTTATGGTGAAAGAATAAGGGCTGCCGGCAGAGCAAACTTTGGGTAAATGATTGGCAAAGTCAGAACTAGCCTACTTAAACACAGTGTGGGAGGGATCCATTCTGGCTTTGATCTGGTGGAAAGTCATGTGACCCAAATAGTTTGCCTCTGACCAGACTGAAGGAGGAGGGGGTGATTTTTCAGATGTAATGATTTAAGCAGTTTTGCTCAAAAAATTTATCTCAGTGCATTTTAATATTTCATAATATGTTTTTTTAAAGCAGTATGGCTGTACAAACCACTGTTTTATTGGTTTGAGAGCATTACTGTTTCCTGTAAGCGGGAAGATTTGGACACCAGCTGACACTGGCGGGTGTAGTTGATCATTAACATGTAGCTCTATTTTATTTTGACCAGTGATGCTGTCAGGCAGCATTTCACTTCCTTCTCGGAGTCAGTGACTACTTGCTAGCTGCTGTTTGTAGCTCAACAATGCAGGCCTGCCACAGCTCTCAGTCCAGGTGACTCTCATTTTATTTCATTTGGTAGCGTTCATGGGTTTGTGTTTGTTTTCTTAGATCATAAGATCAGTTTGTTTATAAGGTTTTGAGGGAAATTTAAGCTTGTAGAGTGTTTTTATTTCAGCTGTGAGAGTGTTTTTTATTGCAGGTTTGCTTTATCTGATCTGAAAGTAATCCACTAGACATAACAGAGTGTAATATGACATATTTGTTTTTTTGATCACTGTGATCATTGTGTTAAGATCTCAACAAAATAAAAAGCCATACATTTCCTTTAAAAAACATATTGAATCATGTGGAATTTATGCATGTGTAACATTTGTATTTAGAATTAATTTTTTGTTTATCTGCTTCAATATTTGACTTGAATTTATAGGCTGAGTACTGTAATCACTGCAAATATGATTTGATGATAAAAGCTCTGTTTGATTTATTTACATTAGTACTTATAGTACTACTATAGTAGCCATAGTTTTAACTTTCGATCTATAAGATTAATCATGAAAATGAATGCAGGGTAACTTTGAAATAATTTAGGTTAATGACTTTTCCAAAGTTCTTGTGGATGCAACACATCACTTTGCTGTCAGTGGCTGTTCAGACATCAGTCTGTCGAGTCAAAGCATCAACATCTGTCATCCATAAATAGAAAGGAGCAGAGTGCAATCAACTTTATCTCAAATCATTAGTGCTCTGTCATTATTGCCCTACGAGCAGATATGGAGTATTTGAGGTGTGTCCATCATCGTTGCTGTATTGTGTCACGTTGCAGACTAGACCATCCAGTGGGTCGCGGTCACCCAGGATCATCCAGATCTCTGGTGTGCACCCCCGAACAGTCAGCATCAACGTATACGAGCTGCCACAAGGTGAGAATTTCATTTACCTACTCAGACACAGTCAGCCCTGCGTGATGTTGATGTTCTGATGTTTTCCTCAGTTGAAAGTAGTTGGAATACCTTAAAAAATAGAGACTTTTCCAACAGACAGTGATGGTAGGACAGGCACACAGCAACACTGTGACTGTAAGACGCTCCTGTGTGTTTATTATTATTGCTTTAATTACCATCAGTCTGCCAAGCAAATGATAAAACCTCCCTGCCTACATGCAAAAGACGTCTTTGGATATGTGTTTTGTATCTGTTATAATTCCTTTTATCATTAAGGGACATCAAGGACTTAATGCTTTTTATTTATTTGTAACTACAAAGGACACAGTATTGAAAACACTAAATTTACTCTTGAGATATTTTGAAAATTCTAAGTCTTTTTTTTCTTCTGTCTTCTTCCTCCATTCATTTTTTCATATTTCCTTCTTCCTGTTTTTTCATCTCCCACCTCTTAACGTTTGTCTCTCTTTCCCTCTCACCTCTTTAGGAATCTACACAGTCGTGTCCATCCACAAGCCGAGACTTGCACTGTCCAGTCTGCCTTCAGACGGCCGTCTTCCCCGTCCAGACCAACTGTGGCCATTTGTTCTGTGGTACGAGATGCAACACTCTCACACAGACACACAAAATGACTGTTTTTCTGACTAAAGTATCAGAGTTTTGAGATTTAATTCATGCATTTGTTCTGTACATAATCTATGAGAATTGATTTTTTTTAATTCATTCAACTTATTATGGTATAAACTGTTGACTGTGGTGATGAAAAAGTGCTGATTCAGATGGTTTATTTCTGCAGCTCCCTGTCTGATCGCCTACTGGAAACATGGGTCATGGTTGCATGCAATCAACTGCCCTCTCTGCAGACAAAAGGTAAAGAATGCATGAAGAGAGGAAAGGACAGTTTCAGCAGTCAGATCAGATTGCACATGAACAGGGATTAATAGTGTTTCTGGTTTTCCAGGTCAGTGTGATGTGTAATCTGTTCAACGAGAGTCGATCAGACCGTCAGTCAAAGGAAGTTCTCGGGGAGATCAGAGACTACAACAGACGTTATTCTGGAGCCCCACGAAGGGTCAGTGCTCTATCTAAACTAATCATACACACACATCTTTTTTTTAGCCTTAATTCAGAGATTATTAGAAACTGTCCAAGCCTCTCCACAGTAGTTTTCCACAGTCATCTCTTATTACCTTTGTCCTTTTGTCCAGCTGTGTAATAGTATCAGGTGGTGCATATTTCCCTCACAGCAATATATTGAACATTAGATTAGGTAATATTCCCATCTGGATTCCTTCTGTTTCTTCTGATAATAGGTTTGGTAACAGAAATACCACTTATGCAACCTCATTGTCAGACAACAGAGGTGTCTGGTTAACACACCTGCACTGACACACCTTGTTGCCGTACCTTGGATAAGAATTTCTCGTCTCTCTGGAGTACGATTCCTCTCTGACCTGTTTTCTCTTCTGCTTACTGACCTTTCAGGTGACAGACTACCTGTGTGACGCACCCCTTCTCCTGCAGCTACTAATCCGAGGGCTAGGCACCATGGGAGGACTCGTCTGGCTCTTTCTCTTCAGGGTGGCCCTGTGCTGCGTGGGGACCGTGGTGTCCATCTCCTCCCCTCCACTGGAGCCCGTCTCCTCATCAGAAACCCCCCTGGAGACAGACCCCTCTCTCTGTGGACTGTTGGGAGTCCTGGATGACCTGGTGGTGGTCTTCCTGCTCCTCATCTGTGTTATCAACATCAACCAGCAAATGGCACCAGAGAGAGGAGGACAATCTGCAGATGCTACAACCTCTCAGGGAGTGATGGGGAGTTCACTGTAGACGGAGAGAGTCGGCCCACGCTGTTTGACGTGGATTTTCATCGGATTTCTTCCGTCTGGCTGTAGCTGGTCGGATAAGAGGATCCAGGAATATTGACAACAGCACAGCATGTAACAGTGGAGATGTTAGACAGCGTCCAAGTCTCTCCCACTGTGTACTTAGACTCCAGGCCTGTTTGTCAAGCGTTTACAGAGCCTATGCAGGACAGATATTGAAAATACATCATGCAGTGTGCTGGTTCAGCTGTGATCACAAATCCTTATTTCTAATCTGAGGCCTGAAGTGTTTGGCTGGGAGCTCTAAGATCCAATTAAACAATTAAAGAGGCAAATTTTTATGTAAATTATGTCTTTTAAAACTCTTATTTAATTCCTTTCTTTTTAAATTATAATCCATATTTTTTTAGCATCCTTCTCAAAAATAAAATATGGCCATGGTGTCATTTTAACTCCTAACTAGGCAGCTCTGTTTCAGCAAGCTCAAGAAAAGCTGCCGTGTCAGTATTGTAATACTGATATCTCTGTAAATACTTGATATGGAATGAATTTAAGTTTTTATGTGTAAAATAAAGAATATTTATTATCTCATGTGGAATTTCTTGACACGGAAAGTGCTTCTTTTGTTCTGTGAAATGATTTATTATCAAATTTAATTTCTGTAGTTTCAGCAGGGCAACAATGGAACAGCTTTGAAAAAACAAACAGTGACAACTTGAATGAAGCCCACAAAATGTAAACAAAGTCAACAAGACCCACAATATTCTCAAAGATATAAAGTTTTTAGTACCAAGTATTACAGCAAGCATTGGTATTAATGCAAAAAAAACCCCACAAATCCATGTAACACAGGAAAATGAAAGGTGAGTTACATAACAGAGTAATGTAAACAAGCCCCACAGTTTCTGTTGACACACAAACCAGCAGAGACCATGATACTACTTTGACAGCACCAGAAACATAAACAGTGTATTATCACTGTGCGTTGCTGCACCAGGCAGCTGCGTTCTTGAACATGCGTAGCCAGGGCGAAGGTGTGAGTGAGGGTCTGAGGTCCCTCGGGGCCCAGGGCCACTGCCAGCCCAGGGTGCAGCGCTCCGGGTGGGGCATCATGGCCAGGTGTCTACCGTCCCTGGAGCACAGCCCCGCTATGCCCTGCGGGGAGCCGTTAGGGTTCAGAGGGTACTCCTCGGTGGGCTGACCCTGGTCGTCAAGGTAACGGAGGGGGGCGAGCCCACCAGACGTAATCAGGTCCTGCGCCCGGGAGCCACGGAATTGCATCAGACCTGTTCAGGAAAGAGGTTACGGGAAAATCAATATTAAACACAGCTGCCGATTACAGAACATGCTGACCTGTGACTTATGAATCAGCAGATCGAGCTGTTGTGCAACTTCGAAAGATTCTCACTGAGTAACTTTTCTGTGCTCAATCACAATTCTCTGCCTTAACTATCCAAGACCTGAACAGCTGCCAGTGGTTAAAAATTTCTATCTTTTTAAGAGTTTTATAACTTTGAATCGTCCATGCAATCAACAAGCTTTAAAAGTCAGGTTAACTGCAGTCCCTCTGCCTCTTAGTGGTGTCATATGTGTCTTGTTTGCCTAAGAAAATGTTATAAAAAATGACTGTAACTTGCTTAGGCTTAAGTTAATCAATTCTAAAATAAAGCAAATGTTTAATTCACATCAAAATGGTTAAAGCTGAAAATTAAGGTTCTCCTGCAATAAATAATGTATGACACTTGATGCTGTCTGCTAGAGAAGGCTGAGAAGAACTAAATAGTTCATGACAGTCAAATTTACTCCAGTCTTTAAGGGGAAACTCTGAACATTATTTTTACATATTTCTGTGCGACAAACAGATACAAGAATGTTTTAAATGGGTCCACTATGAGCAAGTGCAATGCAAACAGGTGTTTTGCAAAACAGGGCTACAATTTAATTCTCTGGAATAAATTGTGCATCCTGACAAGGACATAGCTTTGTGTTAAGGACTAAGATACAACAGTAGCTGTATTAAAGCCACCATTCAAAGACAAAGTAATTTTACCTCACAGATCATCACTAAACACATTTAATTCAAACTTAACATAACACAACTAAACTCACTGAGGCTGTCTGAGCTTTTCTTTATACTTTTCCAACCATGACAGGGCAAAGATTGACAACAAGACAGTTACATAGTAAGGAAAAACGTCTTATTCGCCCCCTGGTGTCTGGTTGCGGTATAGGTCATAAACCCTGCTCCTCTATGGGACTGAGCCAAACTAAATGATCAAAGTACATGCTCGAGTATTTTTTTTTCTGAATGATAGTTTCTGTTATTTAAGCACTTCTCATCATGCCGGTGCTTGCTCACTTTTTTATTTGCCTTTCTGAAAAGTTTGATTTTAGTCATCACGAACTCTGGCTTGTTGAAAATAAACCCTCAATCCACCAGCTTAGATGTGAGAATATTCTGGCTGCCGCTCTGATGCCTGAGCTCCCCCTTGCTCTTCTCCTGATATTTTTACACCATTCCAAAAAACTGTTGTCCCCATTACTCACTCAGACACAAAAACATGAAACAGGGTCCATGATGAAAACAAAACAGAAAAATACACACTCATCTGTCCGCCAGAGGCTGTTGTTATTAGAAAATCTGAAAATGAAGGACTACAAGCACAGCTGCTACGAGGTTACAAGGGTTACATGATCGATCCTGTGATGCTGTACCTTCTCCATGTGCAACCCAGACTCCCAGAGCTGAGCCCTCCATGCCTCTGAGCCAGACGGACGGGGACTCCCGGATCCCAACACTGACGAAGCGTGACTCAAACCTGCCAGACCTATTATGGGTCAGCACCACTTCAGTGTCTGTTGGAAAAACGGAAAAGCATTTTAAACACAGTAACTACTCCAAAAGTGTGATGGCTAATTCTATTACTTCCCCCTGTCATTAATTTTCATCCCTCCTCCTCCTACCTGCTCCATCCTCGCCCTCTCCCACCCAGCCCAGCAGGGCGAGCAGCTGGCAGCCGTTACACACCCCCAGACTCAGTGTGTCGTCCCGTCGTCGGAAGCGATCGAACTCAGCTTTGGCTTTGGGGTTATATGCAACAGTGGCAGCCCAACCTATTATGAAGCAACAATAGTTTCACATAAAATGAATTTCTTTATATCAAAGCAGTCTATGAATTTTTGTGTGCGTGTGTGCCAATTGGTGTTTAATTGCCTTTAGCTGATCCCAGGACGTCTGCGTAGCTGAATCCACCGACGAACACGACGGCTTTGAAAGAATCCAGAGTCAGAGAGCCGGAGCACAGATCCTGCATGGTGACATCCCACACCTACGCACACACACACATATGAAACAAGAGTCACACACTTTACAGCTGAGGTCAACAAATGCATATTCAGTTAATAAAAGCTCTGAAGAGTCACCTCAAAGCCGGCCATGTAGAGAGACACTGACATCTCTCTGTCTCCGTTGCTGCCCTCCTCTCTGACCACAGCCACACGAGGCTGCCCTGTTGCTGACAGAAGAGCAGATCATGATTTTCACATCCCTGCACTGAATGTTTAAGTCTTTTCTGTAAGTCGGGCAAAAGTTTGGATCAGTTTTAACTGTGAAGGATTTATGTGACAAGAAGTGATTTAAAACTCCTGAGATTGTTCCAGTTGCACAAGACTGGAGCAATGTGAAGCTTGTCATTCCAGGCCGGTTTCCAGAGATCATTTCAAACTAACTTGGAAGAAAGGCAATTGCAAATGTGCCACAAAAAACGTGTGCAACTCCAGTGATGAAACGTAAAAATACTTACTTATGAAAGTTATAGCTTGCACCTGCAGCAGACACATTACTGTGCAGGAATGTTCTCAAAAGTCTGCCATCACCTTGTACTAGTTACAACATTTTGTGGCTGAATGATTAACAGCAATAAGGAATCCAAAAATAATTTGATAACAAAAATAATCATGAGTTTAAAATCTTGGAAAAATTAAATTATTTGTAAGTGGTACAAATTCAGTTTAGCCTTACTCAGCTGGCTGATTTTGGGCATTTCAGAGGGGTCAAAGGTCAGTTTAAAGTAGGGCTGTGTCCTCTTGGCGAGCCCCTCCTCTTCCTGTTTAACACAGATCTCATTGGCCTGCAGCCGTTCCAGCTGGAAACTGGTGGCCTCCCATAATGCTCTGAGGCTAGGCAGCGGCTCTCTCAGTACTTCCTGTCCATCCACACGAACACGGACCTGAATGACAAATGAGACGACAAGAAATCAGTCATCACAGATGAGATGAAAGCACTTAAGATGCATGTTGATGCTGATGTCTCACCTCGGCCTCTGGTCCGAAGGCGCAGGTTCTGCCGACACGATGGCACTGCACGCCTGCGTCACTGTATCTCTGACACACTGTTTCCACATAGAGCTGTGAAACCTCCAGAACCAGACCGAGCTCCTCGCTGAACAGCAGCTCCATGACTGTGAATACGAATGCAGAAAAAACACTGCATGAGCTACAAAGTTTATACTCTTCATGTGCGAATTACAGGGAAACCCAACAGGGAGACACATCGGCTCACTAACCTCCAGCTCCTTGTGACGACAACTCAACATCGACCCCACGGTTCCCTGCAAACGCCATCTCCAGCAAGCAGGAAATGAGGCCTCCATCGCTGATGTCATGTCCTGCGCTCAGCAGACGATCTGAAAAAAGACAAAAAGATTAAAAAACTTCTCCTCCGTCCTCCACAGTTTATAAAGACAATTTTTGTTAGAATCAATTCTGATTTTATTTCTAACAAGACTAAGTGCATTTTACTAACTAGACATACACAGTAAAACCACTAGGTGGCTGTATGTTACAGTATTAACTGTGGTCTTACAATTAAAGATTCAATTCAGTATGAAAATAAAACTTAAATAAAAGTTTGCTGGCGGTCTGATCACAGTAAACTTTTTTTCTTTTCTCCAGCTCTTCGCCTGCGGGTGCTAGCTGACCGTGTATGAGTGTCTGCGTGGTGTTGAAGCAGGCAGTCAATAGCTCTGGCTGGTCCAGGTCAGGAGAGCAGTCTCCCAGCTGGCTGTAGCATTGGGCCAGAGCAGAGCCTCCCAGGCGGTGACGACCTGGACTGAGAGGAACCCACAACAACACGCCTGCAGACAGAGGACAAAGGGTCAGAGAGGGGCCGTCTGCTGCTGACAAGCCTGTGTGTGTGTTTGTGTTTTTATTGAAGAAAGAAATTTCTGTGTGGTCTGGATACAATGATAATATTTCCATTCAAAAACCCTTTTTGGCCACTACAAACAAATCTGTGAATATAGGAAAATCTACCATATGCTCCTTTGTGACTTTGAGCAATCTTGTTTGTGCACATTTTTGTGTGTGTGTGTGTGTGTGTGTGTGTGTGTGTGTGTCTGAGCGTGGTATACCTTTGCCATCTGGATCCTCAAGATCGGGCGTCACAGTGGCTGTGATGTCAGGACAAACTGCATATGCCGAGATAACCAGGGCACCTGGAGCAGAACAGCGAGAAAGCCAAGTTTAAACAAGACACACACAAAAGCATACTTAAACACACACACACACACACACACACACACAAAGTGACAGTACCTGGAGCTTTGACTGTCTCCTTCCCAACTCTCGCAGCCATACTCAGAGAGTCCTTGCCGCCATCGATGGCCACGCCCAGCTGACCCATGACCTCACACATGGCTTTGCAGGCTTCCCACAGACAGGCCCCCTCACCGGGCAGCTTGGCAGCCCACATCCAGTTACCACTGCACTTCACATCCTGAAACACACAACCAGGAGATCACTCGACCCCTGGACTTTACTTTAAAGCACTAAAAACAAAATCATACCAGTTCTAACCTGAAGAAGATCTGGTTTTTAGAGCTGTTATTTCATTTGGCAGGGACAAAAGTGAAAAGGACCGTCGTGTTTTTTGATTTAAATGTGTTATTTTTCTCATACGCTCCATCATCTGCTCACCTTCAGAGCTGTGACTCTGGCAAACACCAGATTAGTCAGAGCCTCTCCGACAGCCATGCGAGCCCCCGCCGCGGGACACACCAGGCCTTTAATTGGCTGCTCCCCGATGGCCGTGGCTGCTCCCTCCAGACCAAAAGGTGACAGAGCAACAACAGCCACGTCGGCCAATGGCGTGTGAAGAGGGCCGACGCATTGTTGCTGGGCAACCAACCCAGTCACGGACCGGTCCACCTGAGAGAGGGGAGGGAGAGAAGACAAGGGGAGTAACAAAGTGTCTGCACAAAAATTTATTCCTAATGTCACATTTTCCAAGTAGGACATGTGGGACACGCTGATATTATAGAGGTTTTAGAAGCATGTTAACAAGTTCTGGCCAGTAAAATCTCATCTAGCTTTTTAAAAACTATGAAGTGAGTGAACTAGCCAACAGTTCAGAAGGTTAGGCTGAGATGGATTCAAAGTAAAAAAGCACAAATTTCTGGTGGGAAGGAGTCCAAAACAATTTCAAAAGACCTGAATATCTGCAGATTTTCAATGAGCACAAATATTAAAACACCAACATTTTTAAGAAGGTAGCTGAAGGAATGAAAGTCACGTCCTTATAAATGTAATTTGACCGGAATATTGGAGGAATATTCATCTTCATAGATACTCTCACAGCTTATTAGGAACACTCTCTTTCTAAGGGCAGAAACCAGAAAATTTTGTGCTTGTAATGTCATCAGTGTAAGACAAGGATGCATCACACACCTTGTTGGTCAGGTAGCGTTTGGACGCCACAGCAGGCAAACGTAAGACTCGGTCCAGAGCATCTTTGACTTTCAGCCCGGCGGGCAGAGCCAGTGGCTTGTGGGTCGGGGCCTGACGCTCCATCTTAAACTCCTTCTGCGGCATCTTCCCCAGAACCCACTCCAGCTGGAGGTCGACAGGACGGCGCCCCCTGTCTGCTTGTTCACCTCTGCCTCCCTCATCATCCACCAGCACAATCTGTGAGAGGTTAAAAAAAAACCACAATGATGCTGATTTGAAGTGTATTTCAGTGCGATACTTGAGGCTGATTAGCAGTGCGAACCAGCCACTGCTCACTAAAGCAGGCTGATGAGAACAGCGGACGTGCATTTATCCACTTTCTCCAGGCTGAAACATGCCTTGCCGTCCCCGGTGATGTTTCCCACAAAGTCAACAGGGCACTTCTCCCTCTGACACACCCTCTCCAGGAAGGACCTGTCTGATGGACGTAGCAGCAGAGCGTTGCTCTCCTGATACTCTGCCCCCCACAGTTCAAGCACACTTAGTGTGGGGTCACCTTTCTGCAAAACAAAGACAGACAGAAGAGGAGAATAGTAAGAGTGATATAAAATGGCAGAATGTGTGTTTTTTTGCTGCTGTGTTCATGAGCCAAATACCTTAAATCTACTGCAGTAGATTACGGCTCCTGCAGGCTCACTGAGCTCCTTAAGCACATTACCTGCAGGGGATAAAATGATTTAATGTGTTGAACTTTTGTCTTATTTTCAAAGCTGAAAAGAGCGAGTATGTCTCATACCATTTCCTCCTGCCCCCTGATCATGTATGCTGCAGATTGGGTTCCCGTTGCTTCTTTCCAGACACGCCCTGAGAGCCCGATTCATCTTCTGCTCCATCTCGGCATCTCCCCTCTGCACTGCACCCAGATCCCTGTCACTTGAGTTGTCCCCCTGGACCTGTGAGCCAAAATGTGTGTTAATTTAACACAGAGAAACTTGAGGTCCCTGCTGGCTTCAGTAGAATTTCCTGCGGTAAACTCACTTCCACAGAAGAGGCCGCTCCTCCTCCCACACCGATTCTGTACACCGGCCCTCCGATCTTCACCACTTCCATTCCTGATCGACGAGTACAGCAGAGGAGCAGAGGGACACTGCAAGTCATTGATCGATGCGTAAAAATAGCCTCTGCATTGATTAAACACATTTCACACACATGGACCGAGCTGAGACATTACCCGCTTCGGCCTCTTCTTTCTTTACATGTGTGTCTTCAATGGAACCGAGACCACCGCTGAACATGATCGGCTTAATCCACTCTCGTCGCTCTCCGTTAGCCAAACGCATGCCGAAAGAACGTGCAAAACCTGCAAGAGGGAGTTAGAACTCATTTAAT
>JAUZTA010000025.1:20659846-20678951 GCA_034780835.1 Ctenochaetus striatus
CAGCAGGAACAGTGTGTAGGGGCGTGTGTTTGTTTAAACAATGTGAAAACTTACCGCAGTGGAACACAGCTTTAACGTCAAGACTCTCAGACAAGAACAAATCGGGCTTCCGTTTGAGGGCCTAAGAGGCAGATAAAGGCATTAAACAGAGATGTTTCTGTCGTCCCAACCCAGTCGGTGCTGCTTCACCACATTCCACTGCATAAGCTCCTTCAAAAAATACTTCTAACAACAGTACCCGCTCAGCCTGGTAGCCGGATCTGACAGCAACACAGGACTGAGAACAGATCTGCCTACCAGGCTATAGCACTCTCTCCATCTGTTTAGGAAAAACTTTATCCAAACTCATACAGAGATCCTCCAATGCAGAACTCAGCAGGTATAACAAACAAATTGCAAAAACTCAAACTTTGAAATCATTGGAAACTTAAGTCAAACTAAAGGCAATGATGGTTTTGTTTCTCAAAATCAATTCTATTTGAAACATTACTTTTCCTTTGTTTTTGGTTGACTGGATTGAAACAGAAGTGTGTAAGTAATTAACATGTGCAGATAAAGAGAAATACAACTCATCTTGTAATAATGAACTCATTCAGGATGGAGGAGAGGAGAGAGGGAGAGAGGGAGAGGGAGAGAGATGAAGGTCAGATCTATCCAAAGATAGAAAACAAAGGAAGAAGAATGAAGACGGAAGACAAAAATATAAAACAGAAGAGCCATCAGCCAATTTGTCTGAACTGATTAATATTAGTTGAATATTAATTCACTCGGGCTTTGATTGGCTCTGGGCTGGAATGACTTCAGAGGAGGACTGAGCTCAGAGACTAACCAGTCACCTGGGACCACAACGCTGAGTTACATCATTTTCCTGAGAGCGCTGCATCAGCTGAAATATTTCGTTTAAGGCGCCGAGTATGTTGATGTTATTCCAAAGAGCAAATGTGCTCTGATGTTGACTTTAAAAAAAAAAAAAAAGGTAAAAAGTTGTAAAAATTTAAAGTGCTACGCAACCTGTTGGAGAAATATAGTAAACCAATGGGATTGCTGTCTGTCTTAAAGTCACGAGAATTTCTGATTTCTGAATATATCAAATGTCAAAAATGCACCATCATAAAGCAAAAACAAGCAATTTTGTCTTGCTGACTGAGGGAACTTTGGAAATACAAGATTTTCATTTAACTCTTAAAGCGTTTTCACAGAGTAATGTTAAAAATATATAAAACTTGATGTGATTATCAAGACATTGATTTGCACCGTTCCACAGCGGAGTGATTTTTAAAGGACATTCAAGATCTCTTAGCAGTTTATTAGCTGAATACTGTGTGAGTTTCACAAGTTACAGAGGATAAGGATGCTTTGTATTCTGTAGTGAGCGCATCAGACTGATTTTGGAGCTTTCTGCAGGTAAAACAATAACCCTGCATAAGGTCCGTGCTTTTTGTGGTGAGGTGACTGTTAGAATCAAAAGCGTTTGAGGAGAGACAGACGTCTCTTTTTCAAACATTCCTCTCATGTTTCATTCCTCTGCCTCGCCTATGTGATGGGACACCTAAGGGCCCAGTAACAAAGAATAGGAAGAGGTAGAGAGGGAGAAGAGGACAGAGAAACAGGGAGAAACTAGAAAAGAGAAAGAGAGAGAGAGAGAAAACCCAAAGTGAATGAAATAAGAAACCAAAAACACACCTGAGCTTGGAGTTGCATAAATGAATCAACAATATCAGGATGATCCCTGGGTCCTAAAATATAATAAAGATGAAACTTAAGAAATCATAAGAGAATAAGAATAATATACAAACAGCAACTGAATAGATTCAACAGTCATGTGGAAATAAAAGAGAACTCAAAAATATTTCATTGAAATAATTCACACGTGAGTAAGGAACGAAGGGGAGAAGGAGGGGAGGGGGCATATGAAGCTTTGGCAGAGTCTTGGAGGAACAGACCAACCAAAAACAAAAAACAGGCAGAAGACAAAGACATGGGTCTGTTTGGAGAGAAAGAAAAGAAATAAGTAACGATAGAAAAAGAACAAACCTAAAGAAACAAAAGTGGGTTTGGAGTGGGAACCCAGGAGGCACCTCTGTTACTGTTACAGTTTGGAGGAAAAGGGGAACCAAACCTGAAAGAACCCCCCCGTCTGACCTCCTTCCCATGAGGCACCGCTGACGCCAATGTGATCAAACAAAAATCAACATTTCCTCACAGACTTTAAAAAATAAATGCCTCAGGGGAGGAGGTTTGTGTGCAGGGTCCCTTCAGAGCCGGTCAATAAGATCCCCTTTACTTCAAAGGTGAACCCATAGCCATATATATATAAATATATATAATATAAATATATAAATCACACTCATTGATCAGGAGAGGTTCTACTGTCACTACCTCCATTATGCTGGACACAGACTACAGGACGTTTTTTAAAAGTAAGACAGGTTGCAAATGATGCACAATTAAACACACGTTTCCTGCAGAACCTTCTGGACTGAAGAATCCACATCGAGATTTCCTGATTTTCAAACATGGTTTTCTCCGATGGCTCAAGATTGATGTTGGAAGGACTCCAACAGCAAACTTGTAATGAAACAGAGGAAATGTCCGTAGTAAGCGCCCAGCTATAGCTGTTCCCAGACTCCAAACAAGTTTCCTGCTCGATACCCCCCCTCCAGCCCCCATCCAGACACAATCCCTGGAGAGAATTCAGGACTTATTCAGAGGGCTGTGATGGAGAGCCCGACTCTAAGACCAAGCACAGCAGTGGCTGCAGCTGTAATGAGCTCCCACCACCTGCTTTGTAAAATGTCAGCCGACTGAATAAGCTAGTGGTCTCTGTGATGTGACTGTAGTGTGTATTGATATGGTCTACTGAAAGGCACCTGCTCAGAAAAAAAAAGAGTTTAGAGGCAGGAGGAGAGGCAGCCATTACTTAACCAGTCAAAGCAGGAAAGGAGGAGAGTAAAAAGGGGACAACACAAAGGGAAGGGGAACGGCAGACGGAGCTGGTACAAGTGGCCTAGCCCAAGTGTGGTGGATGAAAGTCTATCATCTCATTCATGTCGCTCTTATGTTGAGTTATGAACAGAACTCAAGTCAGCGCACAGAAAGAAAAGCCTGATCAGCTTTGAACGCCTCACAAAACAAAAGTAATTTTCATGCAGCCGAAACACTGAAACAGTAAATTCAAATAAATCAATTTGAAAGATGAAATAAGCAACTACTCAGCTGACTAATAAAGAAAATGTTGCAACATGTTAAATAATAATCTTAAAATGATTATATCAACATTTAGTGGAAACAGAGGCCATTAACAAAATGATAATTTGAGCCTTTGTTACTTTAAAACATCAGGCAGCCAGATCACTTTGTTGTTCCAGTTGCATTAATGAGTAACAAGAGCAAACGTTTAAAGGTCAACTTTGACAAAACAGTCAAATGGGCTCAAGCCTTTCACCATTTTCCTATTTGTGGCCCTCAGGCTGAGCTGTTTTATTGTTTAGAAGTGCAACTGTGCATTATTATTCATGTACTATTGTAGTAGGGAGTATTGGCATACCATCCTAATATACAGAAGTTTTAAAAAACTTTTGGTTTTCTTTTGTTTTTACAAAGACTTCCCAATTTCAGTCTTCAGTTTGGGACCCTGTGAAATCGAATATGATCAGAAACATTCAAATGTCTACCAAAGACTTGAACAGACATATGACAGCATCCACAGTCCCGCCCTCACTGGACCCCCTACCTTGCTGGAAGATGGACAGTGTTACCGAGGTAACCAGCTCAAACAGAGCCTTGATGGGTGGGAAGTGGTCCGTCTCACTGGCAAAGATATGCACCATCTGAAACAGCAAGACTTCACATCAGACACTCACTGTGTTTATTTGCACACAATAAATAAAATTACTGGAAGGAAAACTTGCTACAGCTCAAAACCACTGAATGTTTTTACATGCCTGATTATTTGAGTGTTTTAGTAATATTTAACACAGCAGAGCAGCTTGCAGAGTTTTTGTTTCTTGGTTATAGCACTTGGACTAATGGTGTGGTAAGAAAACAAGTCTCTGTGCAAATTTGTCTGAATTTTACGTAAAACAGAAAGTTCGGCTGCCAAAACAGACACATTTGGACTTAAGTTTAATGTATTTTTTTAGTTACAGCTACACTTTGGGTTGTACTGCTGTGAATGTAAACATTCACTGTTCATTGTATTCTCTATCCACATTAACCTTGAGCTCAATGGCGTGTTGCTGATTAGCTCGCTCACAGACCTTTCTGATACATCTCTGAATCTCGGCATGTAACTGCATATAATACTAATGTGCATCTATGTGTATGTGCACATGAAAGAGCGTGTACCTGTCGTGTGAGGTCGAGAGCCGAGGCCTGGGGAATTGTACTGTACATCTGCCCAAGCATCTCACTCAGCTGAGACACCATCGGAGCAAAGTCATGGAGGAGAGTCTTCACCGACTTCTCAAAGATGGCGCACACAGCCTGAGGGGGAACATGAGGTCAGCTGTACTGATGTTATATTACACTGAACTATGTGGACTGATTTCTTAAAAAGAGGAGGTTTAAAAGTGTGTGAAGCACATGTTGATGACTCACCTCTACAACCTGCGAGTCGTTCAGCCACTTACTGAGTACAGTCTGTATGAGAGCAAACACTTGTTGCAAAACCACCACCACCTGAGAAAGCAAAAGTTCACCTCATTAAAAATAAAGACTTAAGACAAAATTATAAATGAGCTGCAGCAGCAGATTAGCATTAACACATGGGTGAATGCCTATGAGGAGAATGACTAATGACTACAGTTGAGTGATGGGGCAAAAAATTTCCCGTTGGCCAACCTCAGCCCTCCAACAAGCAACAGCCAATGTGAGAGCAGCAGGGGGGGGGGGTTGAAGAGCTTGTGTTGCTGCGAGCATCATGAACTCCACTGAGTCTCACAACTACAATTCAGCAGAGTTCTTGATTGCAAAGCATTAATGTGGAACATACTGTACAGTCATACTGGTCACAATCTGTCGTCTGTAGACTTTGCTTGTTTCTGTCAGTCAGTGCATTCATCCAGTCCTTCAACCCTCAGTGGTGACGGTGTTGATGATGACGTGTGTGGTGACTTACAGGGTTTGGTCCAGGTGTAGGTGGGGCTGTTTTGACAGGTGGTGCCGAGCCGTCCGCTGACTCGTCGTCCTGCTTGCTGATGTCGAGCGTAGTGAAGAGGTTGGAGAGCAGACCCAGGATGTGAATGATTGCTAACTTATTGGAGGGATTAGGCTGTAAAAAAAAAAAAGACAGAAGAAGCAGATCGTGTCATTTGGGAATCTGCTATTTTAAAACCGACCCCAACAGTCCATCTGTGCATAATGGCTGCTTAAAAAAACAAAAAACAAAGCAAAAACAACAGCTTAAATATTTAAAAAGTACTTCAAAGCTGGATACCACTGAGCTTTTACTACTGAACCGGATGAACCATTTTACAAATGGATGCAACAAATCAATAACATGCTAAATATGTTTATTTTGGGCTCCCTTGAGTATCTGTATGACAGCATTTCTTTTTAAACTTTACTTCATGTCACTTTGTTAGAGGAAATTTATGTATATTAACAATGCATGCGATAAATATGGTGAATAAACGTAGGTGTGTGATGCGATGTCAATTCAACATTTAGTTACAATATTTGAGCTACTTTATGTTTATATGCAATGTCTCCTTAATTTTCAATACAAAAGAAAAAAAATACAAAAATTTTAACTTTGATGCAAATAAGTCAGTAAACAAAAATATAATCGATCATAATATTAGTTACTTTAAATTACCAGTTTTAAGACAGTCTGTTTTTTTTAAAAAATATTTTAGGATGTTAGTAATTATTATTCACAGAGTAAACACAGCACATTAAATAATAAATAATAACTTTACATACTTAAAATAGCATAAAGCAAATCAATGGGCAGGTATAACAGCAATATGACAGAAAGAAGGTAATGGCTTTTTCTCACACCTTTTTTTTTCTCACTGACACCTTTAAGTACATGCACGCACATATATACACACACACACACATACGCACGCACACACATCCCCTCCCTCAGGTAAATTCATTAATTAGGGTTCCACTGGCCGTGTTTAATAATTGCTCTGTCTCCATGGTGATACAACAGAGAAACAAGACTGCGAAGAGACTCTTGCAGCCAGACCTCTCGTCCCTCCGCCAACATCCACCCTCCCTCACAATGCCGATGCTCTTACTGTGCCACAGTCATCCTACAACAACAACTACCGTGTGCCCACATAACGCCTGAAGCCTCATTAGGGTTGACTTCATCAGCGTTTGCAGCCAGACCCATCGGACATCGTGGTCGCTCACCCCTGACGTAATGTCACCTAAAGGTCTCCCCACTAGGTGCCACTATTCGTCCGGCTCCAGAAAAGCACCTGATTTCTTAGTCTGATGTAATGCCAATACGTCACAAAGCTAGACAGAATACAATAAGAGAGGCAGGAAGTCGAAGAGGATAGATGAGACAGTGTGTGACAGTGAGTGTGTTAGTGTCGTGTAGGGGGTGGGAGTGGGGGGGTGGGACAGGACCAGACAGGGAGAGAAATGAAAAGCTTCATCTAAGCTGACATCTTTGTTCACTCCACCCAAAGACTTTAGTGATTGTAGAACAGGGGATGAGGAGAAATTTGACTCCATGTACAGTTGATATCATGCTGGGTATTTTTAGACAATTTTGGCTCCACATTTACAGCACTCAGCGAGATAGTCTGAAACTCCAGGCTCTATTGGATGTGACATTTAAACTGGGGAAAGAATTTTCTTTTTGCACAGCTTTGCGCATGCACATGTAAAAGCATGACCTATTGTAAAAGTGTAGCTACTTTTATATTTTCTCAGTCTGTCTTCTCTCTTTCTGTGGTGTGTGCGTGAGTGTTTGCCTGAGTGAGACAAAGTGTGTATTTGCTACTTCCATGTGAGTCACTAGCCCATGGAGCAGGGTCAAATCCAATCTGGTCCCGCAGAGAAATGTTCCACCGCAGTGACACCACACAGACACAAGGCCTGTTCCTATTGGCTGCAGTCCAACTGTGGCAGCTCCGTCTTTATGTGTGTGAGCGTGCGTGTGTGTTTGTGTACTGCTAAATGATGATGATGTACGCACCGTCTCATCTGCTAGCTTCTCCAGTTGCTGGATGTAGGGAGTGATGAGAGAGTGGAGGTTTCTTAAGATGTCTTCCACAGGGAGAGCGGAGAGAAGGAAGCCGAGGGCCTGCATCAGCCACATACACTGACTTGTCTGCGAGAGAAGATGATTGTAGGTTAAGCTCCAGTGAGAGCAGGGAGCTTAAAGTCTGAGAGTTTTATTAAGAGACAACACGGATTTTTCACAATCTCACATGTCATCTTCAGACTAAAGGCAGCGAACATGTTATGCAATTCTTTCACAGCAATCCTTATTTATATGTCACTTCAGAGCTGAGAGCCGAGGAAAAAAAAAAGTGTATGAATGTGAGAGAGCACAGACTGACCTTGTGAATTTGCTTTATAAGCACCTCCTTGAGAGAAAAAAAGAAAGTCAGAGTGATGGTTCAGTGTTTTTGAAAGCACAACCAAACATACCAAAATTAGCAATAAGGAGTAACTCCGAAATAACACTACTTTGAAGTGATTTCAAAGAGTAAATCTTATTTCTGGAAAGCAGGAACATCATAATGTCTGCAACATCTTTCATGCTAAACTTGAGAAAAAAAAAAAGGAAAGCAAATACTTGCACACATACCTGAGAGACAGCTACTATGTTGGTTGCGTAGGGTGGGAGGTCATACTTGCACTCCCGACAAATTTTCTTGAGAGTAGAGACAGAAGAAACAGAAAGGTCTGGGTTTCCTAGAGCCTGAAGCACCAAGGGCAAGACACTGCTGAGCATCACTGGGTGGTCCGCCAACCATTCAGCCAAAGCACCTGGTGGGAGATAAACAGTTCAGACACCGGATGAGAAACAATGAGTGTTCCTAGACCGTGATCTTTGAATTAGTTTGCATTTATTGACGACTGCAAACATCCTTTTAATCTAACCATGAAACTTGTCTCACCTATAGTGAACATCACGGTGTCTGCTAGTTGGACGTTGTTGATGCTGATTCTGGGGATGAGTCCTATCAGGCCTGGGATGACGTCGGAGTAATTCACATCTATCGTCTCAGCTATAGACTGGAAGCCATAAAGTAAAGCTTCTGTGTGCTGGAGGAGGAGAACGCAGTTAGCACATTTGCTTAAGCATGAATTTATAGGGAAAAGGCATTTCAGCAATGACCAAATCCTGAGGTTTGAGTTCATTAAAAGTAAAATGACACAATATGAGCATAAAAAATGCAGCAAATAGTTCTTAATGTATTTTAGCATACTTTTTTCTGTTCTTTGGGTTTTTCTCGAGGTTTATTTTAATTTTTGACTGCAGACTTAATGCTTCTAGCTCAAGTAATTTTGTAAAAGGACAAAATATTTAAATACTGGTCTAGAAAAACTGGTTTATTAAGTCTAGGGTGACGCATTCCCAGTACTGGCTTCTGTGCAACACTCAAAAAAAACCCAGAAAAACAGTTAATATTTTCTCTTTGCTCATCTGTGTATGTCTCACCCACCTGCCACGATGTGGGCTGCTCTGCATTAGTCAACAGTCTTCCGAGTTTATCATACAGGTTACTCAGCAGCTCTGCTCCCAACATCTCATAAACGTACATGAGTGTGTCTGAGATATCCACCCTGAAGGACAGACATGCAAAAACAGCCATTTTAGGGGCTCACAATCTTGAAACCTTATCCATTAATCTATTTGCCAGACAGGTTTTTCCCTCTCAGCTGCCAGTCCAGTGAGAGTCTATTAGAGAAAAAAAAACATCATATGCTGACCAATCATCCTGTCAGCGGGTAATTTCTGAAACACTTTGACTGTCACGAAAACGCTTGCACACAAGAGTGTGCAGTAGAAATAGGCATGTGCAATACACATTGACAGGTTCAGGCACATAAAACACACACACAGACACACACACACACCTATAGATCCTGAATTGTTCTTTCTCGTCTGAGGACCAGGATTCATACTCTTGGTCGGAGGGAAACTGGGCTTTGTGAAGCAGAACATCCACCAGCTGGAAATACACTGGCCTGTAGACCTGCAGATATACTGCCTGCTTATCCGACTCGAACGACATTATTTCATCCTGAAAATGGAATAGGAAAAAAAAGAAATTGGTCTTGGGTCTGGAGAATAAAATGGTTTATGCATTGTATAAAATAAGAGCTTCTGTTAGGTTTAAAAAATGCTATTTTTGATCATTTTACAGTATTTTTCAATCATTTATAATTAAGAAAACAATCCTAGTATCAATTATCCAAGATGAAACTGCTTGTACAAAGCAAGTAATTAATTATGAGGAATAAGGTAGAAGACAAAAAGCTCATTTTAGTATTGAAAAACTGCGAACAAAACAGTGAGGAAAGAGCCAGTGGCACATTCATTCAATCTGGCTGTGCAGGGAGAGTTTGTTTTTATAAAGCCTTTCTCAAGATGACCGTTTCAAGTAAGTGTCTACTGAGCCTTGCCAAGTAACAATGGCCAAAGCTTGTTTTCTGCAGTGATTTTGTATGCCTAGATAAGATAAAACTGGTCCCAACTACAACATCACTGAAACAATACGTTACAGAATAGGATAGGATCAGATTTTAACATTCCTTACTTGTAGTGTGTACCAGAAGGTGAGCGTGAGTGAGCTGGTGGTCTCATTGACTGGGTAGTGGCCAGGGATGCCTGTGCAAAACATGATCATGTTGACTAAAGCCAGGAAGCTCTGCCAGTGGTCCACCTGCTCCAAAAGAGTCCTGGACAGAGAGGTGAGCGGAGCAGGGAAAGAGAGAGAGAAAATGTGTTATCTGGTCATGTCCATTGAGACATTAGACAGGAGACTGTATGATTTGTTTCAGTGCAAATGATGTTAGGAAAACTGATTTTCTCAGGAGGCTAACTTGTTTGGATTAATTAAAAACTGGCAAAGATCTGGACTTGGTCACTGGATAGGCTATGGCACATTTTAACACATGTTGGTTTTCAATGAATAGGCCAATATTTTAATTTTAGCCTGAGGCTGAATAATTATTTAGTCATGTATAAAAATAATTTTTGCCAAGACAAAGATTTTTTTCCCCCCTTGTTGTAATCGGGTAACTGGAGCAAAAAGGTGTTGTGTGCCATTGATTGTAAAGCACCTTCAGACAATTTTGTTATTTGTGATTTTGGGCTTTATGCATAACACTGACTTTACTTGATACAATCTTTACATTGATGCAGGCCCACTGATAAAAAAAATACACACCTGGAGTGGTTTTCTCCCAGTGTTACAGCGATACGGCAGATGCCATGGCAGGTCTCCATGTCTCCATTCTGAACAGCCTCTCTGAGCTGCTCCTGAAGAGCCAGCACTTGAGGAACCAATTTCAGCAAAGTGTTCACATATCTATAGGTCATGGACACACATACACAGACAAAAAAAAAAACAAAACAAAACCAAAAACACCAGAATTGACAGTCAGCAGTCTAGTTCATTTGGAGGAAACAAGTTAAAATACCAACAGAGTGCTGTAGAAGTGAGGGTTAGAGAACATTACATGCACAGCCAGGGAGCCTCCGCTGGTGAGTATGAAACTGACTCACATTGCTCACAGCTAGGTTGATGTATTTATTGCTCCCTTTCAAGACAAGTGTTTATTTCAAATCAAATCTTAGTTCAAGTCAGTCCAACCTCTGATCCAGCACACCCACCCTAAAAAACCCACACATCTACCGGGGAACCAGTAAATCTATTCAAAGCTCCTGCTCAGAGCTGCGCTGCTGTCACTTATTATTCCGTCTTCTTCCTGCTGTCTCAGCCATTTACAATTCCCCCACTCTAAAACACACATGTGCTGACACACACACACAACAGAGGCAAACTTACAAAGACACATAAACACACTCCGCAGCACAGACTCAGATCTGGTCATGTGACAACATCAGACAACATTCTCCTGTCATCCTTAATGACAGCAAGTGAAGGGGTGACATTTGGAGATGAAGGGCTTGCGTGTGAGCGTGCGCCTGAATGTCACTGAGGAGATTATGTGCATACGTGAATGCTATAAATGCAAACCATATTACTTGTGTCAGCCCCGGTGGGGTTCTGTGGTATGCAGGAGGTGCTCCATCTTTCATGAGAACATCAATAAGGACGTGGGTCCAGATTGTTGAATATTCATCAATGACACAGCAAGGTTGTGTGACTTTACTGACATATAAAAAGAAATAAAAAAAAGAAAAATCAACCAGAAAAACTACTAAAACTTGCTAGGTTTCCATCAGGATCTATTGTAGGGCTGCAACTTTCGCTTACATTATGAACTCATCACCTGGTTGCTGTTTTAATTAACCATAAAATGGCAGAAAAAAAAGAGAAAAAGATTCATCTCAAGTTGTCAGAGAGCAAAAGTGACATTATCACGTTACTTACAGTGTATAATGATCCCTAATTCAATTCGGCAATCCTCATACTGAGAGGCTGGACTCTTATTCTTTGCATTTGTCATAATAACAGACCTAAACAATTATTTGATTAGTTGCTGTCAGTGGCCAGAGGAAAATGACACTGATATACATCTTCTGTTTAGCAGGTTAAATACATGTCTAATTTGGTCCAGGGAAGCATTCATTATTGTGATTTCCCTCAGGCCCCATTATAAGCCAAATAACCAGATCTTTGGTCGTGTATTACGAAGCCAGGTCCCCTGCTCAGCAGCCCACACTGACTCAGCCTTCTCTGGTGAGAGCTCCACCCTGCTGAGATGTGGTGTATACGAATCTGGTCTCCATCTAATAAGCCCATACCTGTGTGTGTATTGGCCTACATCCTCTGTGTTTGGCTGCCTAAGTAGCCCTGGAAGAGCAGCGCAAGGACCGGCTGCAATTTACTCTGAGTGAGTGAGTGAGTGAGTGACTGTGTGTGTGTGTGTGTGTGTGTGTATGTGTGTGTGTGTGTACATGTGAGTGGCAGACTGCACTCATGCACTCAGATGATCATTCATTTTTAACAAGGTGCTTTGCAAATGCAGGTCATGCACTCTTAGCTTGGGAGAAGAGGATGTGGTGTGTATGTGATGCGATTAAAAAGGCGAAATGGATTTGTGTGTGTGTGTGTGTGTGTGTGTGTTTTCCCATTTCCTTCATAAGAGATGACATTCTGGAGATTCCTATGAGACTGTCTGCTGCAGTCTCCCCTCCTATAACTCATAGTTGCTGTCCTCTCCTCTTTTGCTCCCTGCCCTGCTGTTACACACATTCTGCCTCCTTCCTGACTCCTCCTTTATTCTCTCCCTCCACCACCACCACCCTCCATCCCCCACCTCTGATCCCCTCTGCAATTACTGCAACACTCAGAGACTGGGGAAATGGGTTGCCTGGCAACAGGATGCAGCTGGACCAATAGCATCCCCCCAAATGAGTTGACTCTAATGTGTTTAAACAGAGGGAGAGAACAAGAGACAGGGAGGAGGGCTTAGTACTGATGGCGAGAGAAGGGAAAGGGGAAAGGAGGAGCACAAAGAAACAGAGGAAGAGTGGGAGAAAAGATAAAATAGATTAAACAAAGACAGCAGAATCTAAGGACGGAAAAAGGTGGGCTTTGGCCTTTTAAGAGAGGATGGTTGGGGGGAAAAAAAAAAACTTATGTCAGGTTTTTTTAAATTTGTTTCATACCTTTTCCCCCTCGTTCACAGATAAAAACACAATACAGGTAGTTAAATGTAAACCCATAAATAACATAATGTGTCCCTAGAGATTTCACAAACGAGAGAGTGTGGACTTTTAAGAGGACCTGATAAACAGACCGGCAAACACTTGCTGTGATCAAGGTGACGCAAAACAAGAGTGAAAGAGTGAATTCTAATTTATAAGAACAAACAAAAAACAAAACAAACCCAGAGGAATCCCTCACAATCATAACCCATCCTATAGGAACTCTGCAACACCTGCTGGAGCTGTTCTACCTGTAACTTCACCACCTTTTTTTCCCCCACCATCTGCTCAGCGAAATGTGACTGTGTTCAAACTGACTTGTCAGCGGCAACTTCACGTATCTGAGACCCTCTTGTCTGAGAAGCAGTGCAGAGGTATGGAAGATGGAGACAGATGGAGACTTTCACACCTTCCTCTGTCCTCCTCTTTCTCTTAGCACCCGTTCTTCTCTCTGCATCGCCCCATCACCCCCACCCTCTATATATCTCTCTCTCTCTCTAGGGGAGGGGTAATGGGTGCCTGCCATGTCTGAATCAACCAGGGCATGATGACATCTTTACCCAGCTCTGTAACCATAGCAACGCCAGCCAACCGAGAAATGCCGCTCTCCTCCCCCTGGCTGTCAACTTGCCCTGTATCAATCCCTTCCTCTTTTCCTCCATGCCTTCCCAAAGCCCTTCCAGTGCCCACCCTGTCTGTTTCCTGTTCTTGGCTAATGTATCATTCATTTTTTTCCCTCTATTCTCCCCCTCACATTTCCCCCTTTGACATCCATTTCTGCCATAGTGTAATTTCTCCAGTCAAGCCCGAGACCAATTTCCATGCAATAGAGTAGAATAGCTTTCTTTTTCAGGCTTTTCTTGAGGTGGGCATGCTGGTATGAGGGAACGGCGGTACACATTAGAACACACCTTTGGGAGTCCGGCTGTGAGATGGCGTTGACTATTGCCTCTACCGCTGTGTCGAAGAGCTCTGGGTCAGGCAGGGCACTGAAGCAGTCGTGCACCAGGCCTTCGCTCTCGCTGAGGGGCACATCCAGCAGCACCCAGGATGACAGGCAGCGCAGCACGCGAGCTTTCACTGCCCCGGGGCTGTCCGTCCTTCGCAGCAGTTGCTGCAGTAAGGGACACACTGACCCCCACTCCCGGGCCAGGGCACCCCGAACCTAGAGGGAGAAAGATAATGAGGGTTAGAGTACTGATGAATTGCTCATGTGTGGTATGCCTCTCTGCTTAATGAGTCGGCTTATTTAAAGTTTTTCTCTACTGGTGCCAATATAACACATGTTGTTTGGCACTGACACTGATCTAGGGGCTGGGAAATAAATCAAATTCTATTTTCAATTACAATTTTTGCTTTGAATTATTATGCAAGTTAGATAATTTGGATAAAACAATAATTATGCCTTATTCTTGATTTTAGGTTAATTTAACAAACAAAACCAAACCCCTCAATCATATTTAATGCAAGCAGCTGTACCATCACTTTGCCAAATGTTTAATAATTAAATAAGAGAAGTAAAAGAAACTAAGAATGTGGCAAAGTTTTCAATGCTAGCATTAGGCACTTGACAATTTGTCAATACTCTGATCTAGAGACAAATTTTTGGAACACCTCAAAAAGTTCTGAAGTTTGATACCAACTAATGAATAAATTAATCCGAAGAAAACAAGTTTATACTGGACAGATGGTTGACACCACCTGCAGAGGTGGAAGAAGGACATACCTGCCCTTTTCGGTACTGTGGCAGACGGCTGGTCTGGAACTCCTCCGGCAGGACGGTGAGTAGCTCCAGCAATGCCAGGCAGCGTGCCCGCCCATCCACCCCTCCCCCCTCCTCCTGGAACACCCGCACCATCTCTGCCACTGCGCCGGGCCAGGCCTCAGGCATTGTGTTGAGTGCCAGAGAGGCCAAGGCCACACATAGCCGGGTGAGCACCATCTTGGAGCCAGAGGAGAAGCAGGCAATCTGGGAGAACAGCTGAGTCTTGAGAGACTCATACTGGTCTGTGGGGATGTCTGACCAGTAGCGAGAGATCTTGGTGTGAAGTGCGCTAGCACCAAAGTACTGAATCTCTGGTACCTATTAGAGAAAATGGATGCAAATGATGCAAAATTAATTTTCTGTTGTTAATGTGCCCATATGTGTGTGAGTGTGTCTGTGTCCATTTTAAGTGTACCTTATCTGGGCTCAGCAGGGCCCAGCAAAACTGCCAGGCTTGAGGCGAGACCTGAGCCTGCATTAGCCATTTCTGGGCCAGATTCTTGTTTTCTATATTCGGATCATAGTACAACTGGTGAAGGGCCTAGAAGTAAAGCAAGGAGAAAAGATTAACAAGAGAGAAAATTTAATAGAATCTGCAGATGGGTGAACTATGAGGAGACTGAAAAACTTTGTACATATAAAGTCCATTTGAGAAATGTTTGCAGTTGCTTTCCACACATCTACGACAGAGGGTGTCAGAGATGACAGACCAGCTGAAGAGGACAAACGAAGTCATTTGAGCTCTTGTTCAAAGGAAAGAGAAGGTTACCCGGAGAAAAGAGCATCTTTTCTCACTTGCAAACAAGCAAACACAGACACATAGTAGAAGATCGCAGTTTACCTTGAAAACCTGAGCAACAGAGAAAGCAATGACCTGAAAACAGCACTCTCTGAAATACAGCTCCAAGTAATTTGAGTACTTGAGCAGAGGGAGAACAAGGAGCAAGCCAAAGAGAAAGGAGATAGAGGACGAGTGTGACAGAAGGAAAGAAAAGAAGGGAAAAATGGAGCATTAATTAAACAGACACCTCTAATCCCAGCAGTGCCAAAAGAGAGGTTAAGGCACTAGCCTGTTTTCTCTCTCACACACACACATTTGTGTGCATGTTCACTGAAGTAAAACCGCTGGCAGCCAGCACTAAGTGTCTGACAAGCAACACAGGAAAAAAAAATCTATTCAGCAAGCTTCTGATCCTTGTCTTTACCCCTGAAGCCTGCTCACATCAATTCCTCCACCAGCAGTCATCCTTTCCTCTCTTTCTTCTCATGTTTTGCTCTTTATTCATCTTAAGCATCCATCTCAGCTCATTCTATCCTTCAGCTTTCTATCTTCATCTTAGTTTAATATAAATCTACATTTCTCCTCATTTCTCCCACTGAGGCATTTAGGCTGTCAAATAAGAGAGGGAGAAAAAAATCTGTTAAGAGACCACTATGGGTCAAAGTACGAAGAGGCAACTGCAGCTATAGAGGGGAACATCAATACAGAGTCGATTCGTACTGGAAGCAGAGACTCTCGGGTTGTGTTGTTTTCCCATCTGCCATCCTGCAATGTAATTATCTGTCTTCACTTACTGTATGAGATTCTGAAGACGGCTGGCTGGGTGTTAATGAGCTGATTGTTTGTAGAGAGTCAGGTGGCATTTGTACTACATGTGTGAGAGGCAGCTATAGGTACAGGTTATGTGCAGTGGGTACTTTGTGTGGAGTTAAGTGGGGCTTTGACTTTTTCACAGCTGGTAGGTCTGTGTATTCCTCCAATGTGTACCTAAATCCACTGCATCTACAAAAACAGGCATGAAGCATTTTTCGTTAAATTTAAACAGATTACTTCAGACAGCTGCATGACAGAAATGCTGAAATGTGAATGTGTCATTGTGTTGCAACTTGACAAGGTCTTTCTGTAAACGAGGCTGTGATATCCGAGTTTAAAGCTACAGCGGATCATTACCACAGACCATCGTGTGATCGCAGACCGCTCCTTATCCAATCCCAAACACCACACTGTCTGAGCGTGTCTGTCCTTCCTCGGTTTATTATCAAAGCAAGAGACCCAAAACAGTCTGTTCATTTTGCTGCTTTAATCTTTTCACAAAGAACCACCGCCTGTCTCCTCCTAGAAATCCTGCCTGACATCCAACTGTTTACTCAACAAACTAATGGTAATTGTCCATTATTAACTGCTTCTTCCTAAAACAAAAAAAACAACAACAACAACATGCACTTCACAGTAGCACTCATTTGCAGCTAAAGCAACTAATGCAGCTGAAGCAACCAATTGCATCTGCAGATGGTGGCAACCTGCCTGAACCACCTGGCTTCACCTGAGGATGGCGTGCTCTTGGCAGACCCTGTCAAAGGTCATTAACATCCTCTACAGTTGCTTTCCAACAGGAGGAAAAAAGGGAAGATGGATGCAAGTGAAAAAACATGGCTTAGCTAGACAGAATCACCATCTGCTCCCTCACATAACCGTGGATTTGCTGTAGCTGATATGTACTCCTGTTCTTACTACTGAATGAAGGAGAGTAACTACAGTGAAGGTTTTTGAGCTGTGTTTACAGAGAACACAATGCTTATAACATAAATTTTTTTAACTTCTAAAAGATGATTTTCATATTGAAAATTATTAGAAATTACAAGACGGAAGATGTAGATAAAAAGAAGTAGCTGGGTCTAAATATTGGCAGCATTTATTATGTTTTTCATAATTTCGTAAAAATGAGTGCATGAGCCTAAACACACACACTTTGGACAAGTCTTTGCACACTGTGTTTGCACACAGCAGGTAATAGTGTTTCTTTGCCATAGGTTCAGTATGTTTTTGAGCCATCTGTCCACTAGATTGTCACACTCAAAGTCATCACAGTGACGGGAGGGCAGTGTTGGTGCTGTGCAACAGAGGGCATCATCACACCACTGACCCATCATGACACTGCGCTATAATTGTGAGATCCAAAGACATGCAGAGGAATGATGATTAATGAGGGAACAAAGAATAGTTTGTGTGAGAGTGTGCGCGGGTGGTTGTTGACAGCACACAGCCAAGACAGAAATTAAGAATATCATGTTGCCAATAGTGATAAAATCCCAGCACACATGAACAGCAAACAAACCCTTGCACCAAGTGTCTCAACATGCAAACCGCAGTTACATCAATGTTTCCCTTTTCTGTCACATTATACAAAAGACTGATCACCTACAGTCCCTAAATCAATAAATGAAAAATCTCCAAGCCTACTGAAATAAACCCCCCCAAAAACAGCGCTAGGACATGTGTGTATTATATAACCTATAGACATGTTTCACCTTGAGCCCATTTACAATATTTTTGTCAACAGCTTAAAGGTAACAGTCATCAGATTCCCTCTCCAGCCACCACAAACCTACTCAACACATGAAGCGTCATATCACAGTGTCGAATTCCTCTGCTATGTTCTGTGATATGTTAGCTGGCAGGCTGAATCATCTCCTCTGCTTTTAAATGCCATAAAACATTTTTGATAAGATGACGGCTTGCTGTTACATAACAGCCTATCCTAACTTTACTTAAACTGTTTCCGATAGGCAAAGGTCCACCATAAGCTACAGCACTACTGGATGGACTTCAACAGCCACGTTGACCCAGTATTGTGTTATGGCTCTTTTTGACGTCACAGAAGTTGTTTGTCTTATGATAGAAATGAAAAATTTTTAAAATCCTAACAGCACACTGTTTAGAGGCTCTGAGTTCCTTAAAAAAATCCACTTGTTTAGCGGACAGTGATTCCAGATGGGCTAATTATCGTCCAACGGAAATGTAAGGCATTATACCCACCCATTCATTTTACACACAAAGATACTGACAATGTAGTACTTTGTGCCACAGACCCCAGATTGAACAAAGAGCTTTCTATTGGACACATACAAATGCTGGGCCAGGAACCATCGTCTCCACCACCATGTCACACTCTCTACCATATTACTGTGCATCAGTGACAATTATGCACTGCTGGTCTTTTTTCTTATCTTACTCATTCAGCAACTGGTTTAGCTTTTCTCATCTAATAGGAAGAGCAATTTGACCTTCTATTGATGAAAACTCCCACATGCTTGCTGGTGTTCTGGATATTTACAGCTGACTGCTGATTTGACTGGTGGAGAGGATAATAAAATTAACAGTAAAAGCAACATCTCAGATTAATCTAACAGATACCAATATAATGCTTTTAGGTGAACTCACAGATTGTAAAGAAACCTATCGTCTCCCTCTCATTCCAGTTAACAGTGTTAGGCAGAGTCCATAACTAATTAAGTACAATACGCCATTGAAGCTAAATGATCTAGATAGAATGAAAGCGTGAAAAGAAAAAAAAACATCAAATGATCTAAATATGCTTTCTAAATATAGCTGAGTCATAGAAGAACAATATGTCATCAGTTTTGAAACAAAATCACTGTGTTATTACAAAGGTACTCATGGCCGTTGTAGAAAACAATACTTTAGATGTTGTTTGTTGTGTTTCATCAACTAA
>JAUZTA010000025.1:20714676-20725653 GCA_034780835.1 Ctenochaetus striatus
CAGGTGATAAAGAAAAACAGGTTGGAGATTAAACAAAGACAAGACATGAGGAAAATCAAGAGAAAAGACATAAAACAGGAAATAAGTGAACCAGAATACAAAACATGGCACTATATTTTGGGAGTAAATTGATAAATGGATTAAAAAACCCGCCCTTCAACCTGAATCTGACAAAATGAAGTCATGGACGCCTTTTACAGGTTTAGCATGTGAATGAAAAATTTGTGTTGAGCAGCAGCTCCTCTCAGTAAAACTCAAATGAAGTTAAACATTTCCAGTGCTGAAGGTTAAAAAACCCTCACTCTGACCATCCTTTACAGTAAAAACACATACAAAATTTAGTTATGAAATAGATTTTCTATCTAAACATATAAATTTCTATCCACTTAGATGCGTGAGAGCATGAAGCAGGAGGCCAGAAGTTTGATATTATTTATACATCTGGGAAACTTTGGACACTCTGGTTGTGTCTGTCAGTCTTTTGAAGAGTTTGTTTCTGTATTTACTTTATGTTTAATTCAACACCTTCAAACAGAACTCTGCAGAAAAATAAGAGGAGAAAAACAACATCCACTGAATTTGGATGAGTTGGGAAAAACTGCACCGAAATGACACACACATGCATGAAAAGAGGCCTAGTGAAGCTTCACATGTAAATGAGCTGAATGGGTGTTGATTTATTGTTTGTTTGGAATGTAAAGAAAACATGCAGTGCAGTTAAAGTCATTATAGAAAGGAGGGGTTTTCTTCTTTTCTTCCTGCCTCTTACTGGATGATTTCAACGAGCTTCATTCCTCAAAGGCTCGGCTGGTTGAAGGCTCACATGCTTCTAGGAGCTAATTTATAGCTGTGCATTAAGTCTTACATCACAGCAGCCGATGAACTCTAAATCTGCCACTTATACCAGATTAGCTCCTCACTACTTTGGCTCTGCCCTCCAGAAACTGTGAGGGACAACATCATCCATCTCTTTCCTGTTTCTTGATGTATTTCTCCTTCTTTCCCCTCTGTTTCCTATTCTGATTCTAATGGAAGATCCTTGGGGAAAATGTTTGGTCACGTACTCACTGTTTTTTTTTTTTTCTTCGGCAAGATGTCCTCCTGTGGTCTCTTTCCTCCCTCCACCTCACTTTCTTGTTGTTTGCCTCCAAACCTTTCACTTCTGCTCTTCACACGTCTCTGTCGAGAATCCCCAGAGAGACCGGTTTGTTGTGTCGTGTTGCTGGGCTTTGGAGGAAAATTACGCTCACTCTCGGTTATCATTACCTGTGATTACTCTCTGTGGGGTCCGTGGCGCTCTCCGGGTGAGGGCGTGTTGAGTCCGAGGCAGAGTAATAACACGGTTTAGAGAGAAAGGGAGGACATTTTTCTTGTTTGACAATGTAGTTAATAGACTCGGTGCACTTTTCCTCCTCACTATGTGAGTTGAAGTGCTCTCTGCTGATTTAAACACCAGTGAACAGCACAAGTCAGGGAATCAGTGTTGAGTGTTACTTATTAGCCTAAAGCATGGAGTGGTATATGTATGTGATTACCACCCGCCCACGCCGTCATGCATCTTGTGTTTTGCATTCATACCACTGCATTATTTCAATGTGCTGCAGGCTTTGAAAACGCTAATCTACTAATGTAGGTTTTGTATGCGTCTCCATACATGTTGATGTATTTCTTCTTGTGTATATTTACTCAATTCTGAGCGCTTCATTGCCTTTTACTTTTGTGGCTATTATTCAGCTGTACTGATCTGATATTTCATGCACATGCACGGACACAAGTTACGTAATAAATCCTCTCAAATGAAGTAAAAGCGTCTCCTTTTCAGTGTTTAACCTCAGAGTCAGATACGGGCTGATACAGAGCAACCGGAGACAGGTGTTCTAGTCTGGCTGGTAGTTTATGTCCCATGTAACAGAGATGATCGCAGGTCAAAGCCTCATCTATGCCAAATACTGAAATATTCAAGGCCTGATGTGGAAATCCATCTGAGAAAGCAAGAAGAGGCTGCAGGCTTTGCTTTCAAACCCTTGAGTACTCAGCGTACCTGTCGTCCACCATTCAGCATCGATAAGTGTAATGGGAGAACAGACGAATTCATTAGGCTCAGATTGACCTGCTATGACGAGCAATTTAGTTTCAAACACAGTTAGGCACCTGCGGGAGAGAGGAAATTAGCATTTTAAATAGGGACGATTATAGGCCAGGCCACTGTGTGTGTATGTGTGTGTGTGTGTGTCACTCTGTGTGTGTGTCTTTGTGTGTAGCTACGCACACAGACATCTCGTTTCTACTCACTTACTTGAGTAACACATCGCCGTAGTTTATGCTATCTGAAATATTGACACAACATAATGCTCTCCTCCCACGCCTCAATGCTCTTTTTATAAATAGAGTGCCGGTGCTGAACGCAGCTGGAGAGCACTTCAGAGAGCGCTCGAATCTGACACAACACAAAGAAACCACTCTGCCCTACTCCTACATTTAGCTGGCAGGCCTTGCAAAATAGTTTCCAGTGTGAGCATTTAAATTATAGATGGCTTTGATATGATAGTTGCAGCATTTCAGCTTTAAAGAGACACAGAATCCGGAAAAACAGAGATTTAGTCCGTTTGAAACTTAAGTTAATGCACATGTGCTTTATTTTATTATTTACTGACTTGAAAGTGTTTTATTTCATACACAGCTTTAAGTTCTTGCCCTCTTTGGAAGGGATGTCCAATAATTTCTAACCATGCTGGTGTTTTTGTATCAGAGTCAGTCCACTAATTTGGTCCCGCCTGAAATACCTCAATAAACATTAAAAAGACGCATTAAAATTTTTGCACAAATGTTTGTTGCTGCCAGAAAATTAATCCTAATGATTTGATCCAATGACTTTTCTTTCAGCGCCACCATGAGGACGACATTTGGCATATTAGGTGAAATGTCTCGACAACAATTAGCTAAATTGTTATGAAATTCGGTGCTCACATTCACGTCCCCCTCAGGATGAGCGGTAATTACTTTGGTGGCTCTTTGACTTTTCATCAGATTATTTAATTTGTTCAATATGTTTTATCACAACAAAGCTGCAAAACTAATTAAATTCCAATCAGCTTCAGCTGTGCTTTGTGTTTGGTACTAACAAGAAAATGTTGCAGCATGCTGACACACTAAACTATGGTGGTGAACATGGTAAATATTCTACCTGTGAAACAACAGTTCACCATCATGTGAACATGGTTACCTGCAAAAACATTTGCATACTGATGATAGAAAAGCTGTTTGCATGGATAAACTCAGTTTAAAAGACTAGTTTAGATGGTTTAGTTGATTGTAAGTAGGTTTAATCTTAATGTAAAGGTAGAATATGTAACAGTTCTGCATTAAAATGTTAAAGAATGACTATATGTTCAAGGTAACTGTGTTTCATTTGGTCACTTGTCAGTGGAGACACATTAAACAGATAATACTGCAAAAAGTGAGGAAGAAAGTCTGCAAAGATAACTAAACATCATGTCGTCAGAGAGTGAACATGAGCTTGTATGTGTGTATATTAATGTTGTAGTTCCATCAGTGTATTTACAGAGTATTTGGGTTCTGCTTGCAAAGCAATTCACTCCAGCAAACTAAAACTCTCCACTGTGACGGCACTTACTGTGTTAAATTCATTAAGACTTTTGCTTACAGGCATGACTTACATCTCTCTTATCATTTGGACTGATGGAAAATAACTCGTCTTTCTGCAACAGGTCAAAAAAACATAATCAGAGTGTGACGTATGAGAAATGATCGAGTTTTCTTGGGTTAATTTCCCACCTATCGAGAAGCCTCAGAGGCTGATTTTCCTGATAAAGGTGCAATTTACATGCATCATTCGAAGAAAAGAGATAAATGATCATAGCAAAGCATTTGGATTTACTAATGATGCGTTGTGTCTGCTGAAAAGTCACAGTCAAGAGTATGCAGACTGCTTACGTATGCAAATATGTGTCCAAAGCATACAAGCAGGTGCTAACATTTATCAGAATGAGAAAAAGACTCATGTGAACATACTGGGAAACAAAGAGGGACAGCTGTCTGTCCGACTGTACGAGTTTAAAAAAGGACCCAAAAGTAGAGACACCAAGACAGCAAGGAAACAAAAATCAAGCTGATATGAGAGCACAAAAACTAGCAGGTTTCCAAAAACTGAAGAACAAGTTGAAGGGGAATCCAAGATTTGAGGAGAAATATTAAAATATTAAAACTTTAAAACAACTGAGGAACAGATGCAGGCGAACTGACAGAGACAGATGGAAAAAGAAAGACTTAAATTCACTGAAAGGCTAATAACCAACAAGCAAGAGAAATGAATAATCAAAAAGGCAGGAAGACATACAAAGAAAAGAAGTAACACAAACCACGACACAAGAGGAGAAAAACTTCAGAACAAAACAGGAAATGACTAAAACCCTTAACCAACCTGATTGGATCGGTTTCCCACATGATTTTGGATTTAAAAGAGCATCAAGGGGATGCAGAGGAGGCAATGTGTTCAGGGGAACTCCATGTTCCTCAGGCAGAAACTCAAATCAAAAAACCTGACAATGAATAATCTTTCTTTAGAGAAGCCTGTATCATCACAAACCTCCTTTAACACGTGTACACCTCTGGATCTTTGGTCAGCAGTACATGTTGTTCCACACTGGTTATAACTCATGAAACTCATGAAAGCTTGCCGTCATACTCACTAAGTGTGACATCGTGGGTCCTGAGGGACAGTTGTCAAGAGATCAAGACATATTATAAAAGATCCATCTGGATAACAAAGTTTGATGTAAGGGAGGGATAAACCTCCAATTCTCTTTGAACCCTGTGAAGCAGAAAGACCGATCTTGGCACATTTTCCTCTCTACAAAAAAAAAACCAAAAACATCTACTGCAATAGAGCGAAGCTTTGAAAAATAAAGATACAGGCGGAGATAATGGGAGCATCGTCATGGCGGCTGGCGGCTGACGTTAAGAGGAGACCAGTGATTTAAGGGCCTCTTAATTTTTGAAGAACTCAGAGGACGTTTTCAAAGCCGGTGGATTTCTTCTTGTTGTTGTTTCCAAAAAAAGTTCTTCTGCTGAGAGGAGTTTTCATTTATACAAGTGTATACACACACACACACACACACACACACACACACACACACACATACACACACACACACATACACACACAGGCATGCACTTTAGCATTGGGCTGAGTCAGGCTTGTTGAGAGCTACAAGCATCTGCTGTCTCACACACACACACAGACACACACACTTGTTATGTCAGATCGATAGCAAAAGCATCTCGGTGAAAAGAGGGAGGCCTGTGTGGAGGAGAGGAAACACATATTGAATCCCATCTCTTCCTCTTCCCTCCCTTTCTTCCTTTTCTTCCTGCCTTTTATCTGCTCTCTGTTGTATCGATCCAGAAATGGCAGTTTTTAGCTGCAGCCTCCAGCGTGAAATCACACCTCGCTTTGAACAAAATCTCTCCCCAGTTATTTGTTCATACAGAAAGTCCATCAAAGCAAACTTACGTCACCCATTGATGTCAAAAAATGTTACCACTTTCACTAATTTGGCTATAATTTGAGACCAAACAATGCAGCAATAGCTCTCTGGTTCATTTGAAGTCATAGGACAGGTTTGCATCATTGTGCTGGATGTGTGTGTGAGTGTGTGTGTCTCTTCAGGGAGATTGTTAAAGATAGAAAAAGAACAATGTAGATGGCAGTCAGAGTAATCTGCTCTTTGTGTTCTCTCGGGAGGCAATAAAGATCACAGCCACACTCATCAGCCCACCGCTGACATGGACGGAGGAGGGAAAAAAACCAGCCGGAGTTGCAGAGTACAGTGTGTTACTGGGTTTCCTCCTGAGACAGAACAAAAGCCGAGGGGGTGGGAAGAAAGGGAAACTTTACATGAGAAGAGTTGCATTGGTTATTTTAATGTTCTTCTCTTTTCTCCATTTCAGCCGTCAGACGTGCAGACGCCATCGTGCCGTCCGTTTAGAGGCTGCAGCTCTAAACCTGCCTGTCTGACTGTGTGCGAAGCTTCGGTGTGTTTCTGCTCGGCTGTGTTTGGCATCTCCAGAGAGAAGTCAGACTACACCTCTACCTGGAACAGGATCAAGAGGCCATCCATCACGCAAAACACAGCTACGGGCAAAGTGCTGAGCCAGCAGTTTGTGAGAACAGGGAATGTGAGAATTTATCCTTTACTCGTGTTTTGACAGAAAACGCAAGGTGAGTGTGAACGTGTAACAATCAATAAATGTGTATTTTCATGCAAAGCGAGACATTTCACACTTCTGCTCCACAGTTTGGCCCTTTTCATATCATCCAGGTCCTGTACTTCATGTCCAGGCCTTCTGCTCCACGTCTGAACCCCCTGGTCAATAACCAGGAGCCTAACCTGCGGCGTACACAGAAGAAGACTGAAAAGATGAACGCAGCACTTCTCATGAAGCAGTGAGGCTTCATTAAAACAAATAAGCCCCGTGTGGACGTCATGAATATTTTGGAGACACTGCAAATTGTTTCTAAATTGAATTAAAATCCGCTTTTGTAACTACGCTTCCTTCATTTACAATCTTTAATCACTCATCTTTTATGGGTCTTGGAGGAGTTGGAGTCAATCTCGGCTGTCACCAGGCAAGATAATGATGCTTTTTTTACATATCTAATTTTACTTGACCGACCCTTTGTCATAAAATACTCAAGCTTGTGGTGTGAAATTGCGTTTAACTTGCAGTAAATCAGCTATCATTTCATGTGCAGCTCTTCACTTTTTAAAAAATATTGTCCAAACCAAATCTTCAAGGAATAGTTTGACATTTTGTAAGATAATTTGCTTTCATACTTTGAGTTTAATGTGAAAATTGTGACCATTCTCATAAATGCAGGATGAATAAGTAGCAGCCAGCAGCAGGTTAGCTTAGCATAGCACTAAGACTAAAAAACGGTGAGAATGAGTGAGCCTGGTTCAGTCCAAAGTTAATCAAATTTGCCTGATATAAAGCCACATTTAAAGCTCACTTATTTTCATGTCATATCTTGTTTGTCTAATACGTATAAAAACATGTAGTTTTACAGTAGTTAGCCTTAAACAGATGCAAGAAAACCTGCAAAGATTTCAGGGTGTCGCTGCCTCAACTGACAGAGCCAGATTAACTGTTTCCCTCTGCATTAAGCCTCAGTGCTAGCAAAGCTAAGCTAACAGCTGACTGTTGCTCCATGTTAGTGTGCAGATAAAAGAGAGGTATCAACCTCCCTGTCAAACATTCTGCAATGTGGCGAATATTTTAATTACCTAAATGTCTAATTATATGATTATTAGTTAAAGGATGCCATGCCTCAGTGCCCAGGATGTGCTAAAGTTGACCTTTAAACTTTGAAAATTATGATATCAGTATTATGTCAGATGGCAGATTTGCAATCAGATGAGCCTTGTTGATGTACTAGATTGTAATTATGAGTTATTTTCCTTCACATCCAGGCCCTGTGCTACATGATGTATCCATATCCGAGTCTCACACATGTATCCTCACAAACTCATTCAGACACCAACACAAGGAAAAAAAAAATACACTTTGTATTCATGGCAAGACCCGCCGATGAAAGATTTCACAAAGCTTGTTTGTGCATGTCTTTGAAGAGTCTCATTGACTGTCACAACAGGACTCAGAAAATAGTTTATTATGTTCCAAGAGCAGTTCGGGTACTTGTCTCAGCTAATGTTTTAATTTGACACCTCAGAACGGCACCAGAATGAAAATCATGACACTTGACAAAAGAGGGAAAGACGGAGACGAAGAGGAGGAGACGAGGAGAGGAAGTGAGAGACATGAGGAGACCTCATTAAGCCTACGACGAAGCAGGCGTGTGCACGCTCGTGTGCCAGCGTGTGTGTGTGTGCAATGCGGCGAGCATGATCCAGTCATTTTTGTGTGTTTTTCGTCAGCGTGTGTCTCTGTCAGAGTGTGTGTGTGTGTGTGTGTGTCAGTCACGGCAGATCTAGGAAGCCCCTGGGAGGGTTAAGTAGGGAAACAGCAGAGATTGAGGTGGGGAATACTCATCAAAAAATGTCCAAATCAGGAAAGGTGTCGACAAGAGCCACCTTGCAAGGGGACAGAGGGGAACAGAGGAGTTGGGAGGATGTGTGTGTGTGTGTGTGTGTGTGTGTGTGTGTGTGTGTGCGTGTGCGTGGTCGTAGGGTGGTTCGGTTAGAAGAAAGATGGGTCAAATGTCTGACATCTGATTGGCAGCTGCGATGATGGTGGTGAGAGGAAGGTGAAACACAAAAGCAGGAGGAAGAACGGGAGTTACTTTGAGGTTGCTAAGATTAGCAGCTTATAGAGGTGGTGGTGGTGGTGGTGGTTGGGGGGTGTATGTACGTAGATATCAGCGTCACGACGTGGGGGCTCCATCTCAGGGGTGAGGTCGTGTTGAGAGGGGTGAGGTGATGAAGGAGGGGAGGGTCCTTTGGGGGGAGTCCTGTGGTAATGAGCTGCTAGTCTCGGAGGAAGACGAGCTCTATTACAGGAACGCCGAGCTGCTATTCTGAGGTTTAATCAGAGGCACAGCGGCGGGTTCACCTTCTCATGCCGCTCAGCACAGATTCACTCTCCTCCTCTGACAACCTGCTGAATGTCACAAAGAAGTGAACGCTGAGAGGCGGATCTAGAAAACAAATCTGGGAAAATGTTCTTTTTTGTGTGTGTGTCAGATCTGATGCTTCAGCGAAGGATGGCTGTTAGTTTTTTGTCAGAGTGTGATGTGTCTCATTTTTTCTCCCTGTCATCCTCCTCTTTTCATCCCCTTTTCTGTCCAAAGCAGGTGTGTGAAACCTGTTTTATTAGTCCTCTTGTGCTCACAGGCATCACCAGCCATCAGCCTCGTCTGTACACGTTCAAAGGTTCGGTCCTGAAGGGAGATTCATCATTATCAGACGGCCTGTCAGCAGGTCAGCAGGTCGACGTCAGACAAACGTCTGCTTGGGACGTTTGTGCATCATTTCTACTTTGAGCAGGAATGTCACGATTCATTTGTCAGTACATTGTTCAGTGAGGAGGTGAAATGATCTGAATTATATTTAAGTTTTATATCTTTTTTTTTTTAAATCACTGCACCTCAAGCTGAAGTTCAAGGTAAAATTAATTTTAAAAGGACAATTTACTGATTTTAAACATCAGAGGCAAATTCCTCTTTATGGGGAGAACTACTTCCTACCCTGTTCTACTAGAAGATTTGGGATATTTAAAAACAACTTCCCATATGATGAAATCAGGGTTGTCTTAACCTGAATACTGTACTTTTGACAGAAACTGTGGGTTACAAATAAGAACTGTAGAGTTTCAAAGACAAAGGCATTTACAGGCAGGAAGAATCTTATGAAAGGTGGAGTTTATACTATTATGTAGTGACTAAAAGCCCAAACATCTGCTTTTAGTTGGATTTTTTCTCTTGAAATAGTCTTATGCAAGTTCCAGCAGTGTAAAAGTTCAGTAGTAAATTGCTGAAGTATCTTTTTAGCATTAATTAACATTAAAATTTAAAATCTAAAAGAATGCAAAGCTAGGCCAAGTTAAATTTATTCCTAATATCCTAAAAGAGTCCGACCTTAAAACAACGAGACGTTACCTTCCACTTTTTAGGTTAAAAAAATAATTTAAAATCCAATTTTGATTTTTAAATGAAGCAAAGTCGGCCAGACGTGGGTCCATTTTGAAAAACATAATAGTTTATAGAGGGTGAAGGTTTTTTTCAGTTGTGATTATCCATACAGCAAGTGAAGTCTTTTCTTTTTTGTTTCTGCTGCAGTCCGAATCGCTTGGATGCACCTCATCACAGGAATTTCCAAACAAGTGGAGACGGACAGCCACACTCTCAGTCGATTTTCTGTCTGAATATATATGTAAAGCTCAGGGTTTGTAGCTGCAGCAGAAAAAACACAAAATGAAGTCACGATAAGGGACTCTGAGGTTTGCACACACACGCCACATGGTTTTGCTTTCTTGCTGTATTTAAATTCATGCAAGAAATTGCGAAGCAGAGGAGATTTCAGTGAGTCGAACTGGTTCTTTGTCCTTGTTTTTCTGCCTCAGTGTGTCGGTGTGACCTGGTGACACACTGAGCTGTCAGGATCGATTGAGGATCCTTGGAGCTGGCAGCAGAGGAACGACCTGGCATCCTGGCATCGGCATGCCAGGTCCGGTCCTTTCTGAGGAAGCTCACAGCCACGGTGATGCAGCAACCCACCACACACTTTTTTTTACCTTCTTTGCACTCGCACAAACATTTGCATAAATACGCATTTTGCATCATTAGCCGAGCTGCCAAGATGAACCCTCTCACCTACAGTATGTGCTGGACAAACTCTCCTCCTGTGTGTCACTCTTTCCACCTCCCTCAGCTGTGCTTATTTTCTCTCGCTCACTCTCTACATTAGTGCCAAGTGAGGACGGCTCCACTGCAGTATCTGACCCATCCTGGCAGAGGTGAGGTTGGATAATAAAACCGCTGTTCCTGCCAAAAAAACGTGGAGATAAGGGAGGCCGAGGCCGAGTGGGAAAAATGAGAGCCGAGAAGAAAGGGAAGAAACACTGGGGCAACGTAGGAGGCGGAAAGAACTGAAAAAAAAGGAACGAGAGAGGTTGTGAGACAGAAAAAGAAACTAATAGACAAGAAAAAGGAAAGAAGTGTAGTTTTTAGTTAACAAGCTTTGAGTGAAGTTGTGGGTGCAGCAGCATTATGCGCCTCCTCTTTCATTCCCTCAATCCCTCCATCCGACCGTCGGTGCCAGGGCATTGGTGCAGAGGCTAAATCTATTACCTCTCTGCCATCCTTCCCCTCATCCCTCCATCCACACTTTGTGCTGACATACTTCTTTTTTTTTTTTTTTTTTACATGTGACACAGAAAAGACCCGAGAAAGACACATTTCATAAAGAGTGAAACCACAGTCGTTGGTTAAACATCACT
>JAUZTA010000025.1:20756959-20768541 GCA_034780835.1 Ctenochaetus striatus
CCCCCTGCCCCCCCCCCCCCCCCCACCCCACCCTGCACACGTCACCTCCTGCCTCTGACAGGAGGGAGAGGAAGAGGAGGGAGAAGAGGATGGTGGGACTAGTTCATGTCTCTTTGAACTACAGTAGTCTGTCACTGACACCGTGGGCTGCTGATGATGGAATCAGCCAACAAAAGCCTGTAGTCAAATGACAAGAGCAGTCACTCCACTGGCAGGCAAAAGGAGTGGAGGAGCAACAGGATAACATGCTCTTCTCACCTGCTGGTACAAGACTGACCCCTGCAGGATTGGAGGGGAAGTGCGGTGCACCTTGCCACACAGATGTTTGTTGACATGAAGGGGATGTGAATCTCCCCTGTTGAAGCCTGGAAATGGTGCAAAAGGCAGTGCGTGCAGAAAAGTGGAGGGAGGAGAAACACTTAAAAAACAACTCCTCTCTTCTAATCTGTCGTTTTTTTAAACATATTAATGTTACAGCCTGTGTGTCCGAGTCTGTGTTTCTGCTTGAATGTGTGCCCAGCCTGCTCGTCTTGTCCAGGGACAGACTGACGGTGTCCGTCACAGTCCATCAGGCTCAGTTTCTGTCCTTGCACTCAAAGGGCGAGTGTCATCTGCCATCAGTTTGCCATCTCGAGGCTCACACACATGAGAAGAGGAACACACACCTGGCAGACTGTGCCCATCCAAACCAGAACCTTAGAAACACACCTGATGACGTAAAGCTCTCCTTACTCCTCTTTCTGTTTAATCCAATCTGCCTTTAATCTGCCTTTAGTAAAATAAGTGTAATTAGCTAGTTTCTACTCATTTATTGTTGTGGTTTCAGTTTCACTTTACCCTGGTAATCCTGCTCACCTTCCCACAGCACCTTACAGAGACCTAGCCACTTAAACTCCACATTTATTACAAATTTACATCTCATTGACAAATTAATATGATTCACCACTCTTTCACTCGCAGCCATGTTAATTAGAAAGAGTAAACAAAGCCAGACAGCAGTAAAATGAACAATAAAAATGTGCTCACTCTGGCAGAAGTGAAGCAGTCTGATCGATATGAATGTAATCCGAGCTGCCTGAGCATCAAAATAACTGTAATATTTAATACATTATCGATTCCTATTACAGTGTCTGGATCACATGCATATGGACATGTGCACACACTCTCTCACACACACACTGTGTTTGCACAGACTGCTGTGCCATCAGTGTGGCTGTGCGACTGTGGAATTGCATAACTTGTAAAGACCTTCTCAATAATGCATGGTCAGACTAGACACGGGCAGCCTGACGGAAAACCTTACCTCAACAATCCGCTTTGTCCGGCCAAGGACTGGACATCCCAGAGACAGGACGCAGGTCTGGAGGTGTGTCTGTGTGTCTGTGTGTGTGTGTGTTGGTGGGGGGATGATATGACCTGGGGTATTTCAGGACACATTTCAGGCTTAAAACCAGTTAACTGAGGTGACTGGTTCAATTGGGGACAGAAGCCTCGTGTCTAATGAAAAATGTCTGATCTTTGGCTCAGTTAGTGGGTGAGGGTAATGCATGTGTGGTTAAGATTAGAGTAAAATGAGGTAAGAAATGAATGTAAGTCCATGTAATAGCTGCAGAAGTGAAAGTTTAAGTGTGTGTGGAGGAGAAGCAGATTGAGGAAGAAAAAAACTTTCACAATAACAAACTTTTCTCTGAGTGAAATAGCGACTTGTGTTAGGAAGTTCAAAAAAATCCCCTTTTACTCTTTTGTATCCCACAGGAACAAAGTTACAACATGTCACGCTTCAATGACAAGACCAGAAACTGAAAAACAGAATATGTAACTCTCTGGTTTGGAAGTACAGTCCGGCGCAGCCAAGTCCCTCCTCTCACAGGAAGATACCTGCACCAAACTTCCTGGAACTTGCCTGAACGATCTTCCATTCTTTTAAAAATACTGCAACACAACAACAAGCATGACAACCCTCCTTTGCAGACTTGCATGGCCCAGGCGCTCCCCGAGCCGCTGTTTGGGGGTGATCCTGCGGGAAACGCACGGCCGAACTTCCCAGCTAGTCTCCGGGGAAGGAGCGCGGCTGCTGGCCGGCGGCGGTCGTCGTTCGCCGCACAGCCGCGCAAACAGCCGCGGGGAGCACACGGAGGCTGCAGAACCTGTAGAAGTGGATCTAAAGCGGTTAGAGGGGAAAGATGATGGTAGGGACACACTCATTTGTCATCCAACATTGTTCAAATTCACACCGATTAACACGATACTCTGCAGGCCTGCACGTACACAACCGAGTCATATCTGATCCCCCAGTAACCTTGTTGTTGCAGCTGCATGTTCGTTAACTTAGTTTATGAATAACTCTCTTCCTCCGGCATGTGCATGGACATTTATTACAATGGGACTCAACTCGTTTGATTTATTTGATTGCTTACTTTAGGAAGTCGTCACACATCAGAGAGCTCTGCAAGTCTGGGCCACAGTTTGTTTCTTTCACATAGAAAAACTGTAATTCTTGTTTGTTTCAAGTTTGTCTGTGCGCAACAGGAGCAGAGTGGAAATGCAAAGGGTGGTTTTAAGTGTAAGTTACGAAGTCAGTTCAATATTTTGAGTTGCAGCTAAAATATTTTTCTATTAATCCACTCAGAAAATAGCCATCATTGCTCTTGCGAATTTCTATAATTCCCCATATCCTCCAAAGCTCGAGTTATAAAATCAGTAGATATGCAACATACATACACAGCAGGGAAAAGCAGACCGTTCTCACGTATAAAAAGCTGTAACTGTCTAATTTTTGATGTGTTTGCTTTAAATTTAATCTGTCACTTGATACCCAAGCAAACTCTCTGTTCATTTAATAATGGATTGTTTTACTTTTATGATAACTATTGAATTATGATTACATATTTCTACTTAAAAATCATAATATTTGTATTTTGTTATTTAAATCATTGCTATTTTTTTCTATTTATTTCTATAAACAAGAACAAGCTCCCATACTGAGCTGACTGCAGAAAGTCACAGTGGGGAGCTGAGGGCTGACATCTTTAGTTGATAAACTCAAAGTTTTGAAATTCAAAAATAGCAAAGTGATGGAAAATTAAATGAACTCATGGCTGCTGCCCTCCCTTCTGTTGCTCTCTCCTTCTCAGGGATAGTGGAGGTGGTGATGTCCAGACAAAAGGCAAGAAATGCTCTGGGCCATGTGTTTGTGTCACAGGTGAGCAGACCCCCACACCATCACTTACGCACACACATCCACACACACAAACACACACACTCAGACTTAAAACAATGTGTCCCGTGTGTGCAGATGAGGCAGGTGGTGTCCGCGCTGTACCATGACTCGGCAGTGCGGGTGGTTGTCTTCAGGAGTTTAGTGCCAGGTGTTTTCTGTGCAGGTACGTGTCCTCTGCAGCATCCGACACCTGCCTGGCCTCTGGATGTGTGATCAAAGCCTCCCTAAAAGGCATGTGTGATGCTGTATGATCCTCACAGGTGCAGACCTGAAAGAGAGAGCTGTGATGGACAACGCCGAGTCTGATCTGTTTGTTCATGGCCTGCGATCCCTCATGACTCAGATCGGTAAGACAGAGAACATGTTATGTGAAGAGTGAGCAGTTATTTTGACAAAACAAGGCCCTGTGAGTGTCCTGTCTTCTTTTTACTTCCTGTAACGCTCCGGCAGCATCAATACCCGTTCCCACCATCGCAGCAATGGATGGCGTCGCCCTGGGCGGCGGCCTGGAGTTGGCGTTGGCCTGTGACCTCCGCATTGCTGGTGAGTGAACTCTGAAACTTCACCTATCAACCCTGAACCGTCATGAGTCAGCATCACAGCCGAGCATGTTTAATATTCTTCTTTCCTTCCTTCAGGTGATGTTAATAGAGCATGAAGGGGGGTGTCGTGCTCTCTTCACAGCTGTCATCAATCTAGTCATATTAGATCAACGGATGAGTCTAAACAGGATGCTGAGGGATAGCAGCATCCACTTAGAGCCATCTTTATAAACTGAGAGCTCTCTGGTGCAGATTAGAGCAGCGTTTCTCAACCTGGGTGTTAAGACTTAGCAAGGGGTCATGTGAGTTAAACTGAGGGGAGTTAAGGGGGAAGTTAGTGCAATTATTTTAAACCACAGAGTAAATATCAATAGTTACACTCCCACCACGTAAATGCCAGTGTGGTTTAAGATAGCAGCAGATTGTGGAATGCAATGATTTTAACTATCTTGAAGAAACTTTGAGGACAATACTCAAAGTTGAGGGGTTAAATGTTTGAATTATTTTTTAAAAAATATTTCAGAATTGCACAGCGGTCAACAAGAAACCTAATGTTGCTCCTGAGAAGGTTTATTTTGGAGATTTGCACCTCTGATCTGCTGCTGGGCTCAGGTACTAATGAAAGCTAGTGAGGCCAGACACATCTGCCCAGCTGTTCACGTATCAGAATATACACGCGATTGGTTAAATCAGTCCTGGCAGCTCTGTGATTGGCTGAGTGTTGATGAGCTAGGTGAGCATGTGTTTGCGTCTATTTCTCTGACAGAGGCATCAGTCAGACTTTACGCTCCTCCCCGGCTTAATGGCACTCAGCAGCGGAGACCTTCAACTGTCCTCTGTGTGCGTGTGTGTTTATGTGTGTGTTTTGTGTGTGTTTCAGCACATTCGGCACAGATGGGTCTGATTGAGACGACACGGGGGCTGCTCCCAGGGGCGGGTAAGACGAAACGGAGGTCACGAAAAAAATAACGACCTTGCAAAAGTTAGAGTGTCTAAGTAGAGAGAGACAAAGCATCTGTGCAGAGGTTGACCTTGATGCGGTTCGTCCTGCAGGGGGCAGTCAGCGGCTGCCGCGGATGGTCGGCATCACTCTGGCCAAAGAGCTCATCTTCACAGGTGGTATTATGGAAACAATGACGTGTTGCTATAGACACAGGGTGCTTATCGTGTTGCTGAGAGTTTTGTGCATCACGCTCCTTCTCTCTCTCTCTCTGTCTGTTATCAGGTAAGCGTGTGGGAGGGCAGACAGCTCTGGAGATGGGGCTCGTAAACAGAGCTGTAGAACAGAACGAGGCAGGAGACGCTGCCTACAGAGAGGCACTCGGTCTGGCCAGAGAGATACTGCCCCAGGTTAGAGCACGACCACGCCGTCCTTCCTCTTCTGCTGCAGCTCAGATACTGATGCATCCCTCCTCCTCTTCCTCCTCCTCCCTGCCTCTCCTCTGCTTTCTTGTCTGCCTTTTTTTCACTCTTCCTTTCACGTCTCTCTCTCTGTGTTTTCTTCCCACCTTCATCCTCCTCTCCCTCCCCTCCTCCCTCCTCTCCAGGCCTCTGTCGCTCCATATTTCTTTCACTCCAGTTCAGATGCCCGCAGTTGGCAGGGCCAGAGTGGCAGTCAAGTGGAGAAGTGGACCACAAATAGCAGCACACACACACACACATGCACAGGCAGACACACACACACACACACACAAACAGAAGCTTACATTAACCGACACATGCTTGTGTTGGCGAGGATTGAATGATTGACAGGACTTTGCATTGACTAAAAGTGAGGAAAGATGGAGGAGATACGCAGCTTTATGCGCCCTCACATCTTTCTCGCCGTGCTGTTGTGGCTCCCTCGGAAAATTTTGTGAATTTTTATTAAGAAAAGTGAAGAAGACTGTGCCATCGAGTGTTAAAAGGAGTCAGCACAGATGGACCTGAGTGCTTTTTAAACAGCTATTCCAGAGATTCAGAATATAGGTTTGTTAAAGGATTTTCAAGACAGATTTTAAAAAAAAACAGTGGTCAAAATCAGTGCTGTAAGAGCTGTGATATCCTGCGTTTTTGTTACTTAGCTTTCTTTCATCAAACACCAACGTCTTTCAAAGTCCACATTCCCAGTTTGAAATAAAAGCGTTTCCTTTTCTTTTGTGGTTAAACATCTCCAAGCCCGAGCAAAGATAACCCACCATGACATCATCAGGGTTAGATTTGACAAAGATCCTCCCGAGGCGTAAAAAACATATTACATAACTGTTTTCACAGGCTTAGTTTTGCTCCTCATGATGAATAAAATTATCTTCAAGTGTAAAATTGATGCTCGGTTTTTACGTTTTTTTTTTTTTAGTTTGACCCATTTGGTCGTCTAGTCAAACTTTCATAATGACTGTGAATACAAACGCACACACAACGGGAAGTACGTGGTGTTTTATGACTACTTGAACTTGCATCTAACTTCCTTTTATCCTTTGTTTCCAGGCTCCGATCGCTGTGCGGATGGCAAAAGAGGCAATAAACAAAGGCACCGAGGTACATCATGACTTTTTTATTATTATTTAACTTTTCTTGCATCTGTGACTGTAATGACCGAAGTTCTGTCTTATCCAGGTTGACATTAGTACAGCTATGGCAATAGAGAGGATCTGTTATGCTCGGGTAAGACTTCTCATCCCTTACTGTTGTGTTACTTCACTATAATTTTGCTTGATTGTTGTGAATCATGTGCAGACATTTTCTTTTAACCTGAACTCCAAAAATTACGTATGTTATGGGTTTTCCCAGCTTTTGTTATTCATAAAAGTTCAGTCTAAGCTCTGCACTGGGCTCAGCTTTTTTCTGTGAATCCTCTGAGGCTGTCTACAGTCGGATCATCTGCTGTCGACCCTTGCCCTGTCGTTTTAGGTCATCCCCACGCGGGACAGACAGGAGGGCATGGCCGCCTTCATGGAGAAGAGGCAGCCACAGTACACTGGGAAATAAACTGGAAGCCATTGGATTTCTCTCTCTGTAACCTCACGCAATTAACTCCCATTGATTGTGTGTGTGCATCCCAGCCAGTGTCAATAACAGCGGGTCGAGTCAGGATGAGCCGTCTGTGGTGACTGTTTGCTTTGTGAAACGCTGAATAATAACAAGCACACGAAGTTTATACAGTTTTGTTGACTAATTCTAGGCCTCGTGGGTGATGTGAAGCTCATCTTTGGAATAAAAAAAAACAAAAAAACAACACAAGCGTCATCTCCAGTTTATGGGAATGTACATTCTTTATTTCCAAACTTGAAAACGTGACTCTCAGCAGCAACATGGCACGGTCAAAGCAGACATACAGTAGCTTGACTTGTTGTATCTTTCATCTGATTTCATTGTGAATAATTACACACGGCTTTCGTCCAGGGATGTTGTTATGAGGGCTCCATTAAAACACTCCGACATTATCAGGAGCAACAGAAAAATACAAAAACAGATTCTGCGTCGTCTGCTGCTCTTTGCCTCCGTCAAAGCTGATGAGATCAGCCAAAGACATGTGCTTAACTAGCAAGCTCATACGACAACTGATTTACAGAAAACAATAAGGCCATAAAGCGCTGAGCAGATGAGGTGATGTATGCTTTGCCAACAGCTGTTTTAGAGTACCATTTAGTAGCCTGAAATATTATCTTTACTTTCATTTACATACAAGTTTTCTGTACGTAGTCCTGTGACCTGCAACTCACTGTTCCTGCAGAAGCTTTGAAAATGTTTCCTTAAAGAGCAAACAATGGTCGGATCAGGGGTTTGACAGTAGTTTGTAGAAGCAACAGTAGTGATAATTGCATAGAGAATGACGATGGGTACTTAATGTGAATCAAGACCTGATGATAAAAAGGAGAATGTGGGTGTGAGAGTCAGCCGCTGGAGCACATGGAGGCTTCTCTGGGCAGCAGAAGCATACCTAGTAAAATGGCATTCATGGGGATACTAATATCGCATGGCCAGGTGTTTCAGAACAGAAAAATACCCACTCTACCCCGCTCTCTGTCTGGGTACACCCCTCCTTTGTTTTTCAATTCATAAACATTGGGACATACAGTTTAAAAATTTCCATGCAGCCAATTTTTTTTTTTTTTAAACCAACGGTTTCTATTTCTCTCTCATTTTCTATTATGTACAAATGACATACACTCTTTCAGATGCAGCTACTTGTACAGATATACAAACACACATGCTCACGCCGGAGTGCTGCCTCTGTCTTTTAGACACTTGGACACATTGGGAAGCACAGCAAACATACCAATATATACAAGAGTTTCTCAAAGAGAAAACAGCTTTAACCCAATTCATATCCTCCAAATATAGAACCATAAAATGACAAATGTGAAGACTGCCTACCCTGACATTTCTTTAATTGGGATCTCACTATTCAAATAAGTCAGTGATTAGTTTTAATAAGCCTTGTCTAATATGAATGTTTGATAATACACTTCAAGTTACTTTCTTGGATCATTGTGTCTTTCAAAAATTCTGAATACACATACACACAATATAACTGACGTATTTGAAAGGGGTTAGGATACTCTGACTGGAGGTGATTTAGAATTAAACTTTATTGACTCCTGAAACTTTCTCATAGCTAGGGAAAAGTAATTTTAAAATAACTCCTGTAGTTGTTTCATTTTCCTTGTGTGCCAAAATATCACTAATTTAAATTTCAAGAGAAGCTGCGCCAATAAATGACAAGTAGGTAAAATGATTCACTCCATCCAATCAAGCATGAGTGACTGGCCATGTGCAGGTCACTGATATTACCTGGAATTCTTCAATTTCTCTTTCTATTTTTATTCTCTATGAATGTTCAGCATTTTTAATGCTGTGTGTATAATGATTGTCCACAATTACAATTTAACCCTAATCTACTTATAGAGATGTGTGTGGCTTTTAGATCGGCATTTTAAAATTAAAGGTAAAACCTGAAGTGTTTCTTTTTTAACTTTTGCTGCCAAATGTAGAAAAAGATTTAATGGATATATAAACTGGTTCACAGATCTTCTGTTTTAGTAAAGTTGTCCCGTTCTGAGATTCCACTAGATACTTCGGTGAGATGGTTTTTTATTTTAATTTTTGTTTGTTTGTTTGTTTGTTTGAAAAAACAAGAGGGTCCTTTAATAGAGTGTACACTTAAATTATCTGTCCGTTGTTTTTCCTAGGTATGGTTCAAGAACCGGCGTGCCAAGTGGAGAAAGCGGGAGAGGAACCAGCAGGCAGAGCTATGCAAAAATGGCTTTGGTGCCCAGTTTAATGGACTCATGCAGCCGTACGATGACATGTACACAGGCTACTCCTACAACAATTGGGCTACCAAGAGCCTAGCAAGCAGCCCGCTCTCCGCCAAGAGCTTCCCATTCTTTAACTCGATGAATGTAAGCCCCCTGTCATCCCAGCCTATGTTCTCCCCACCAAGTTCCATCCCCTCCATGAACATGGCTTCTAGCATGGTGCCCTCAGCAGTGGCTGGGGTTCCCACTACGGGGCTCAACAACCTGGGGAACCTCAACAACCTCAACAGCCCCACAGCACTCAACTCAGTAGCAGTGACCGCAGCCACGTGCCCCTATGCCACCACAGCCAGTCCCTACATGTACAGAGACACCTGCAACTCCAGCCTGGCCAGCCTGCGACTCAAGGCCAAGCAGCACGCCAACTTCGCTTATCCAGCAGTGCAGAACCCCGTGTCCAACCTGAGCCCCTGCCAATACGCGGTGGATCGGCCGGTATGAAGAAACTCTGACGATGACCCCTGACCCAACCGACCAGTAAGTCCACAGTTCCCCCACTTCAGTCTCTTCAGTTCCATCTCTAGGCTGCCTAATGTGCTGCAGACTGGAAAATGGTGAGTTGATGGTACTCAATGAGAAAAATCTTCAAAACTGACAACCAAACAGCGAAAAGATATGACCAGTTGGACCACTTCAAAGGAATTTTCTCCAGTTTGTAAGACTTTGTCACTGAACTGACCAACTACTTCGAAGGATTTCTAAACAATATTATCCATTTTAATTTTTTCCTTCTTTTGAACTGCATGATTAGACTGAGAGTAGAAACCAAGGGTAAACATGATGCTTCAACTAGACTGGTGGTCAACATCTTGGCCCAGAAACATCAGATGAGATCTTGATTATCATCGCAGGAAAAGGGACCTGTGGTTGCAGTGTGGGAGAAATGGAGGATGTAAATAATGGACATTTTTCTGTTTTGTATGTGACAAAAAAATATATGAAAATGTACTTTAAAGATGAGAAAAGCATGTTCTTTCAAAGCAAAGGCCCTAGGTTGATGAACTGTAAGCACATCTTTTAGAAACTTTAAACTTTGTTGTGAATTTTTCTCCCCTTGAAAGGTCATAGGTCAAAGGTCAGCTTGGGCAGGACAGAGGAGGGTAGTCCTGTAAAGACAATACAGTCTCAAGTGGTTAAAGACAAATACAACAAAATACTTTCACAAATACCTGAATATTAATAAGATTTTTCAAGTAAAACTCTAAAAAGCCATTGAGTATATAGATTTGTGTGGTGTTATACAAAGGGAGTCCATAACTGTAAAAAATGTATGTAAGAGTGCAGTTGTCATAACAAAGCTTTTTTTTTTCCTGGTGTAGCCTGCTTTGTCTCATTAAAGAACCAATTAAAGGATCCGTTTTTATGAACTACCAATGGACTCTGAGCAGAACAGTACATGTCCTTCTTTATCTCTAATCTACAGCCTTTGGTATTACTTGTGTGACACAGGTCAAACACTATGTTCTTCCAACAATGAAAGCAATGCCATGGAAACCCAGACTCACCTCCATGGCAACACTTATGCCATGATGAAAGAGAGAAATAGGCTGGAGGGAGAGAGGTGGGGAGATATAGATGTTCCTGATTGCTGCTCACTGATACGTTTGACCTACACTCCTGGTGGTAACCGCAGGCTATCCAGTAACACAGCAGGAATTCACAGAGGCCGAGGCTGAAGCAGTGCCAGGATTACATAAGGGCCTGAAGGAGTGGAGTGTCCCAGTGAAATCACAAATGAGGGGTTAGCAGCCCATCAATTCCTGTCAGCCCCTACAACTGTTTATTTCTCTGAAGTCCCCTCTGCTTTTTGTCTTATGAGATAATTCTGGGTGAATTTTTACAAAGTCACTTAACTCGTAAATATCTCGTTGTGAAGGTGGAAATGTCTTTCACACTCTCATGAAAATGAAATTCTGTCACTATTACCACACAAATTGTACAAAACTGTTTATAACTATGGCTCATAAAATATCAGTTTTGAATAAGCAATGCCATTTCATAGCATACATTGTTATAAAAAGGCCCTTACGGTAAACAGATGAAAACTGTACACATTATTTAAAAAATGACATGAAGAAGAAGAAGAAAGTAGAAGTTACTTTAAAAAAAACATTGTGTTCAGGCTAATAAAATACAATTATCAAATAACTTATTTATTTTAACTAGACAGTCAACAATTTGGTTACTCAGTTTTTAGCTTTAAATTGAATTGTTGGACTAGAAGGTATTGTTTGAATAAGGTTTAAAAAGCCTGAGTTTTTGAGTTTCAATTTAAAGAAAGTGACAATAAATAATCACAGCAGTGGAAGTTTCAACTATGTACTCTACATGACAATCCTAACTGAACAGAAACTACAATACTACCTTATTTCCAAAGCTGTGTCTATCTCTAATAGTGAATGAATTTTGCTTAGAAAAAGTATGTAAGAGGACCTTAAGTTCAGATTGATTTGTCAAACTAATGGCTTGTATGATAAAAAGGCTCAGCACAAAAGATGAAAGATAAAAGTAAATAAAATA
>JAUZTA010000025.1:20807609-20824331 GCA_034780835.1 Ctenochaetus striatus
CCTGTCAGCACGATTGTCCATATGCATTTATATTGGTGAAAGGTGAAGAAAGCATTGTTTTGGCAGAAGGGACAGACTCATCATCTGTGATGAGTTCTCACTAGTCAAAGATGATTTTGTTTAAAATCTCATAAAGCCAACAGTGAATCACTCAAAGAATCTGTCAGCCAAAGACTGTTTCAAAATACATTTAATGCTGCCTCAGTTTTTTTCTTTGTTTATTTTTTCTTTTAGATTATAATAGTTATTATTACATTGATGCCATCTTTAACGAGTTCACTGTAGACTCTTCATATAGGAACAAGTCCTGTCTGGTTTTACCAGCCAGGACTGATGGTCTGTGCTACAATAATAATCACATGGAGTACAGTACAAAAAGAGCTCCTGGAAAAGTAATTCTTTCCATGGAGAGTGCAGCTAGGCAATGGAGACTGCTGCTGGCTTGTAGGTCCCTGCACGAGTGTATAGTTAAGAACTGTCTGACTGACAACAATGCATTTTACGACCTTCTTTTTTCCACCCTTTTTTTTTACCCTCCCTTTGTTTTCTTTTCTGTTCTGCTCCTCTGCGATTTCCTTTTTTATCTTTTAAATCTATAAACCAGTTTCACTCATAAATTTGGCATAACCTGGCATTCCATTTAGGCTTCCTCTGTCTCAGTACAAGCTAAAGTACAGATCAGCAACAAACTTTGCAGGTTTTCCGTTGTACTCCTTCCTGTCATCCTCTATATCTCCACGATCTCTTCTCTTTTTGCAGGGAACGTTCTTTCTCAGTCTCTCTCCTCCTCATCCTGCTTCTTTTTCCAACCTGCTCCTTGTCCTTATCTTTCCTAGCCTTCCTGTCCTGGCCCTTGGCCTTTCCCCAATATTTCCTTGGATCCCAACACTTCAGCTTTCCATTCACTGCACAGACAAAAGCAAATTAAATGGTTGAGGTATCTCACATGAGGTCATGGCATTGGGTTAGCTGCAGCTGCTTATCTTTTTATAGACTGTACCGTTGTTTGCATTACACTTCTCGCAATCCCCGAAGATGTGAGTGAATGGATGATGAGATCTAGAACTGGCCATTTTGAGCCATGGATCAGAGAAGATTTAGGTTGGATAAAGTCTTGATGTTGGTAATGTTTGACTGAGAGTCTGATGTGTGTTTAATGTCTTTTGTTGGATCCGCACAGATGCTCTTCGACCCCATCTGTTGTTAACTTGCAACCTGTAGGTCAATTTAAAACTCAGCTGGAGTTGACAGCAGTCTCCCTTACAGCCCACACGTTAGCTACACATACTCAACGGTGCAGATATAGTCATAGGTCTGCACTTTAATGAAAATGGTGCTCAGCCAGAACCCAAATGTGGAAATGACAGGCTGTCTGTGCTTTGGCAGAGCAGGCATTTTTTTACTGCTCACTTTTACTGCAGCATTTAAAACACCAGAGCTGCCTCGTCAAAACCTTCCTCCAAAGAATCAACTGTTGTCAGATTTTTTTAAACTTTTTTTTTAAGTGCTGCATGCAGTTTCTAATGGGAAATCAGCATGAAACAAGACTATAAAGGCAAAACAAAAATAAAGGAAATAAAACTCAATTTGTTTCTGGAGAGCATTGGATCCGCTACCTGCTGCTTAAATACACACAAGGCGCTGGCATTGATTATTACACAACAGCTGAAGGACAATAGCAGAAAATCACTTCAAGCCTCGACTTCAAACTTTAGCAGGATGGACAGATGGATGGATGATTAGATTTGAAGATAGGACCAGGTGGTCCATTATTAGAGGGTCAGTATAGGTTGTTGAAATGTGGTCTCAAGCCACAAGGGAGTTTCACTCCCCGTCTGTGTGCCTCTTCTCTGGTGTATCGCCTACCTGGGTGGTCAGGTGGTTGTCCGAGCTTGAGACACACAAACACACCCACCAAACTGTGGAACGTTTTTGTTTAAGAACCATCACCAAAGTTTTGTGGAAGTTGGAGAGGAGAATGATTGACATGATGGCAGGAAGGAAGGGATCGCTTATTTAAAAAGAAAGGATGTTAAATAAACAAAGGGCCCTCCTCAGTGAGACAGGCTGGGTGTCTTTTACCCTCTGATTTAGCTCCATCCTGTGATGGGAACAACATGCTCCATCTCTGGAGGCTCCACACAGGCTTGTAAACCTTGCGGGAAGATGCTGTTTGGTCTACTACAGGGTTTTTTTTTTAAAAATATAATCTTAAGACTATCCCTTCATCTTCTCTCCACCGCCCCCTTTTTCCTTTCTCTTATCCTCGTTGTGACCCAAGAAACATAGGCCCAGAGGCATCACCGCGCCCACGCATGAATGTCTGCTTTTAACATCTGTATTTGATATTTTGCCTCTTTACCCCCGCTGGCTGTCTTGAAACGCTTCAGTCTCCCTTGACTGACTGAGCTTGACTTCTCTTTGCAAGTGTGCTGTCCTGATGTTGTCCAGGTCAGGGAGTTGTGAGCAGTTTGCTAGACCTTGTTGCTTCCTGACAGTCAGTCTTACAGAGACTGCATGTGTGTGTGTTTGTGTGTGAGATTCAGCTGTTCATATTGTAGATCAAGTTGGCTGGGCTGGCAGGGATTAGGAGCAGAGCTTGCACAACATTTTTCCTACTGTTACGTCAGTGTCCCTGGCCTCTGGACAGCCTGCGGGGGCCAAAGGAGGGTCTGGGTTCCCCTTGCAGTGTCTGTGTGGTCTGTGTCTTTACCTCATTACTGAGGTCAGTGACCGAGGACAAACTGTGTCCAACCTGGTACTTCGAAAGACGTGACTGTTTGTGTGTCGTTAGGATTTTTCTGTGTTCAAGATGCAGAATCATCGTCCTGCTCTTCCATGTCAGCACTGCTGCTTCCACAGCTGCTACTACTTTCAGCTGAAATGTGTGCAGTATTAGAAGAGTATTAGTAGAATTGTGGAAATAATAAATGACAATTTTAATTATTTGATGCTCCTTTTTAAGCCATTTCCCACATGAAGAATTAAAATACAAAACATATCTGACTTCTCGAATGTAAATATTTGAAGCTTTTGTCTGTTTCCATCATTATAAACTACATTCTTTGAGTCTTCTAACAGTTGGCAAACTAAATAACAAGACATCACTTTTAATCACTGTTAATGCCTTTCAGTTACACCTGTGGTTTTCCAACCCAAAAGTCCATAAGGAGAGAGAGATCTATCCTGAGATTGACAGTGAACCACTTGAAAATGATTTGTCAAAAAGTTTGAAATTGCATATCTTTTTCCACAAAACTATGCATGAGCAGGAAACAGTATATAGCTTGGTTATCTTTAAGAAACTGGAATAGTTTTGATCAGTGATGAGGACTGACATATTGAGTGTGTTTCTGCATAGTTTTATGTGTGTTTTTTCCGTCATCTATTAATCTGTCTTTACTTTGGACAGGATCTTTTCCTCAGCCTCTCTTCCTCTCTTGCTCCTCATCGTCTTTTCTTTCCTCTCTGCCTCTTCTGCACTTCCTCTCGAGTGACCTCTCTGACTTAACTCTTAGACACTCTCAGTAGAAATGCGTATGTGTACACAAAAAGGTACTTTTTTTAAGTGAGCCATGCCAATTTGTCTGATTGTTTGTGTTTTTCAGGAATTGTCAAGCTGTGGCTGGAACAAGAAGGAGAAGCACAGCTCCGCCCCAAATGTCGTGGCCTTCACACGCAGGTTCAACCAGGTGAGACACATATGCAGTTTGCACTTATGTCGAATTCAGCATCACCTCAGGTCTTCTCAGAAAGAAGAGAGAAAACAATCTCTTATGCAATGTTAAAGATTTATGACCCTTGGTCATCTAGGAACGGAGAGATTACAGCTCGTCTTTCCATCAGGTCCTCAGTCTCCAGCCTCCAAGTAGTAAATCATCAACCCAGATCTACCAGAAATAGTTGTTATTGAAGCCTAGCTTGTCATGGCTTCTAGTAATCTCCTCCCTCCTAGCCATATACGTCATAAATAGTCCCCAGGTATAACAAGTCTGCAAGAAGGCAGTTTATTTTCTGGTCTTTGGTTCTGGAATTCATGACGTTATTAATGTTCTGCATATTGGTGCAGCACGTGTAGGAACATTTTCAAGTGTATGCAGGAGTGTGAATGGCATGCTCCCTCAGTGCCCTGTGAAATCATCAACAGGAAGTTGTGGGTAATGATGTAAGGGGCAGCAGTGCCCTTTAATCCCCTTCCAGTGTTTTTGCCAGACTCCTTTAAGACCCACTTTAATGCCTTCCAGTATAAATATGAGATGATCTAGCAAGAATGTGTTGCTGTGGAAACTTCTCCATGTATAGCAGATTGCAAACGGTGATTCAAGATGTTAGCTGCACACATTTCAGCGGAGGGGAGCCAAGGAAAATGAGCTTTTGGGATAATGGGACTTGGACTGAGAGGGTGGAGAGTCCCTGAAAGCTCCTTAGCATGAGCTGAAGCCATATTCCTCTTCCTTCAGTCCTTGTACTGTTGGCACTGCACTCCAAGAGCCAATTGAGTGGAAAAGAGCTGGATAGTCAACTTAGCAGGCGGCAAGGACAAAATAATTCAAAGCCCATTATGATTAATGTAGAGTAACTTGTGTTTCTGGGTTTTGTGCAGAAACAAAAAAGCAACTTGCCTTCAGTGGTCAGGAAGATGTTTTTATTCAGAGATCAGAGCTATAATAAATAATTGGCTGTGTCGTGAACTAATTGGGGGCAGGCTGTATTCTCACCAAAAGTAAGTGTAAATTCAGTGGAAAAAGTGCAAGAATTGTTCAGCTCATCTGTATTTTTATAGGAAGCTGGTTTATTAGTTTTTTCTTGATGGGGAAGTGCGCAGCGACCACATGGGTAAAAGCTAAATAGAACCGTCCAAAAAAAAAAAGGAGGGAACAGTCTTAATAATACGTCATCGTACCAGAAGAAAATGCAGTGCAGCAGAATATTAACAGAAAAGTTAAAAATGCTAATTAACTAATTCAGTACCAGATAATATAGCCATGACCTTCAAACTCTGCATAACTAAATACATAATGACTCTGCAAATCTCAAAATGAAGCCAATTGCCTATGTGGTAAAATACTGGCAACGCAGCTTGCAGGAGCGATGTAATTTGTTGGGAGTGGGAGCTCCACGCCTCAATGATTTTCCAAAGAATTTTACTTCAGATTTTCTCAGAAAACACAGCTGCCCCCCAACCCCACCACTTGTTACAAACTTGTTACAGAATTAAAAACTTGTTCCACCCCAAAATACAGCATGACACGTAGCATCTGTTTCCTCTGTATTTTGGCTGTTAAAAGGGCAGCATGACCAATAGCTCACTGACCGTTAAGGGTGTAGTGGCTTTTGAGTCTTCTTAGTGCAGGTTTGCTATGTCTGTGATTTCAAACTCCTCCCCTGAACAGTTGATATTACAGTGGGGAGCAGATTCCACTATCACAGCAAATCTGTCAATCAGCCGTAGTCTCTATCTTTAGTCATATCTTCATCACCATCATATCTCTTCCTCCAATTAGGCCTATAAACGGGTTAATCCATAGCTATCAGCTTGTGGCTGAATCCGTCTCATTCCGCTTATTTATGATTATTGAGGCACTGGGGCCTTAAAGCTTCGCCTGGAAGCCTTGCTTCACTCGTAAACGCAACACAGAAGACATGAGCTTTGCTTCTGGGCATAATATGAAATCTGTGAAGACATGACTTTGTGTGCACAACCCCTGTATCCCCCAAACCATCATTCAGTCCCACGTACACACTCACGAATCCGCCTATGTAGAGCACAGCGTTCTGAGTGATCTCACTGCTGTGCAGTTTTGGAGGCCAAGGCTGACGAGGACGCAGGCGCTGTTATGGACCCCAGTGGGATAACACTTTGGAGAGACATTCGCTATCCAGATTGACCTCAGATATCAAGTTAGACCTCTGAGGAAACTAAATGTGAAGCTGCAGCATGTTTTGCTCCCAGATTGGAATCACATTTTATAGTCAATGGAAAGTCCTGTCTCTACTGTAAATTAACAGTGGAAGAAAGATGTAACTTTGCATATTTTTTTGAGAGTTGGAGTCGTCTCAAAAAAAAAAAAAGATCATATTAAGTAAGAAGCCAGTGAAAGTCTACAATCTATGTATCGTCTGTCCTATCTTCTTTACAGACTCTTCCTCACGAAATGGTGAAAATGAAACACACATGGCTATGCTTCCTGGATGTACAGTATCTGTGTTGATTGAACTTAGTTTGATAAATGCACAGCGTGTGTTTATAAGAGAAGACAGGGAGAGAGAGAGAGAGGCGCTGGATGAATTTATCTCTCTTCACTGTGTAACTCCTCACCTCTTTCTTGAAACAAAAACAAGTCATGGGGCTGTTTCCAGGAAAAAAAGTAGGCAAAGCCAGCTGTAGGTTAGATTTTTTTTGCACGTCAGGGATGTAGGAAAGCATAGATAAACACACATACACAAGCTGACACACAGATAATTACTAGACACAAACAAAATGACACCTAGTGATTTGTTGCTTGAATGGAAACAGGTTGACCGCAAAGACAGTTAATTGATCGCATACTTAAGTCTAAAGAGCTCATACTCAATTGAGCACACACTCAAGTCTGAAGGGAGAGAAAAATTGGCATCCAGCGAAGTGAGAGTGTAATTCAGATAAATGCACGTCAGCGTTACAAGAAATAGTAGAGATGGTCAGTCTGGTCTGGACGGTGTTATCAGAACACAATGTGCAGACAGCTGTTGGCTTTGAAAGCCCTCAGAGCCCTGCGGCGTTAAAGCTAACTTCCCCTCCCATTACCTCCTCTCTTCTCTCACTCTTCTCCTTTTCCTCTTTCCATTCCCTCTCCCCCTAGAGCTTAGACACTGATTGATTCACTGGCTTGTCACTCTGTATGTCAGTGTGTGTGTGTGTGTGTGTGTGTATGTTCGTGTATTAAGATCTTTGGCTTACCAACATTCTCCCTAAAGAGACAGATTTCCGACATCACTCTCTGTCTGGCCAAGTGCTCTTAACACACGCACACACATGCACATGCATACACAAACACACACTCAAGGTTGACATGTTGCGAGTTATGGTGTGTATCTGTTGTATAATCACTTGAAATCTGTTGGATTTTCCTCTGAAGGCCTTGTTTTCCTCAGAACTAATTTCTAATGGACTGTAATGGAGCATTCCTGTTAGCGGTCTGCCCAGTGTTCCCCCTGCTCTGCCGTATACTGGTTTCAGCCCAGAGTTGTCATGACTGTCTGCAGACCTTGGCTTTGGACTCAAAGACTGGAGATTTAACAAGGCAGAACTCTCTGTCTAACTTTAAACATACCTGAAATCTTCATTGTGCGCTTTGAAGAATGTAACATATGAGACATAAATCCTTCTCTGTCATCAGTTTGAAGTATCTTGGGTCTATTTTCGTTCAGTTTGCGAGTCTCCTTGGTGCCATAATCTCTGTTTGTGCTTGTGTGTGTGTTTTTTTTTTTTCCTAGACAAGTTTCTGGGTGGTGCGAGAGATTCTCCATGCACAGACGTTGAAGATCAGGGCTGAGGTGCTGAGTCTGTACATTCGCACTGCCAAGGTATTCACATCCATGCATCCATAACATCACATTGTGGCTCAATCTTAATAAATCTTTGCATTGTTGTCACAAGTTATTAATACTTGCTATCCATTCTTTGCTATTCATAGAAACTGTGTGATATGAACAACCTCCATGCGGTCATGGCTGTGGTGTCAGCATTACAAAGTGCTCCCATCTTCAGACTCACCAAAACATGGGCGGTGAGTATATTTATGCTACTTTTGAAGTCAACTCTGGTTTATTAGTGGAGCGCCGTCAATAAACTTCGAATGTCACGCAGATCTATATCTAAACACTGGACTCATAAACAAAGTGGAACGAAAACTAGCACACAAGTGATATGACAAGATGAAGGGCAAAGTTCAGCAAAAGTAAACAAATAAAGGGACTATTTAGAAGAGCTGGAAAGTTTGCCATATTTCATTACCAAACAAAAACCGCAACCATACTTTGTTTGTAGCCTTTCAGAGAGATGACGGTGTCCGAATCTGTCACGCTTTACTGCTGCAAGTCTGTCCAATAGTTACATACAAAGCACTTTACCAGATTTTGAACATATTATCAGATTTTAGATCTTTTATGCACATGCGGTTATGTATCAGTTATCCCTGTAAAAAAAACACATGAGGGGCAAACAAACTGTTTCAGTGATCTCATTGAAGATATAGAGCTTACATAATAACATGATGATGCTCTGATGTAATGGTGGAAATTTTTTCTGCTTGGGTCCGCAAAACCACAGGAGAGATCCTTTTAGCCAGTCAGAGAAGGGTGAGTGCAGCCAGACACACCTGCCTCTTTAAAGACAGAAGGGCAGACAGCACACACATGCACACACATGCAAACACACACACACACACACACACACACACACACAGAGCTGCCTGGATTCACAAGCTGACTGCTCTGCATTGAACCCCTTCTGCACTAGTCCTGCTCATATCTGTCTCGCTTGCAAATGGACAAACAGACACAAAGTTTTTCTCTTAAAAGCTGCGTGCACAGAAACATGCAGCATGCAGTAATTGAGGCACCATCAAGAGAAGCAACAAATGATGCTTTTAGTCTAAACAACATGATTAAACATTACTCTGACAGCTGCAAATGATTGATAGAATTATTAAAAGACATGGAACAAATTTAAAAAAGTTCATTATTGGAACAGTGTTGAATGGTTAGTGAGCTGACAACACATATATGCCCTTTTTAAAATTTTGTCAAGTTTTCTTGAAAGGTGACTGAATGCTTTCAGATGTTGAAAGGAAAGATGTAAAAATTGATGTTTTGTCTCTTAACAACTGACTAGCCAACAATTTCTGTGAAAACTGTATCGGTCCAATCTCAACATATACTTGTCTGCTCAGTTTCTGATTTTTAGTCTTTCTGTCATTTTTCTTTTTTGCTGTTTCTGTTTTTGAAGCCTTTTGATGAATATCAAATTTGACTCACTGATTGAAGGCAACTTTCTGTTGGATCTCTCCTGTTTCTTTTAGCCAGTATGTGATGCTAACTCATTATAGCGGTTCATTTCTGTGAAATACTCTCATGTTTATACACATTTTGTTCTTTCCCTTTTCACTGCACAGTTATTGAGTCGAAAGGACAAGGCAACGTTTGATCGCCTCGACTACCTGATGTCCAAAGAGGACAACTATAAACGTCTGAGAGACTTCATAAGCAGCCAGAGCATGGTCTCCTGTATACCATACCTAGGTAACAGACACAAACACACACACACTAACAGCCCATCATTAGGTTTGATCCTTGTTTGATCTTGACAGATGTCTTACTGTCAGCTTCTTATCTGTGTTGCTGATCATGAGCGAAAGGTTAATCTAAGGGCAAGTGATCTGTGTTTTACGAGACAAATGACCTTTGCGTGTGTGTTTGGTATCATTATCTCATGCAGACATCACTAAACCATGTTGAGCTTCTCTTAATTTCTGTTTCTCTGTCTTTTTTCAGTAATTAATTCAATAAGCCACTTTTTTCTACTGTGGCTGTTTTCTGTGTAAGTCTGTAGCCTGTCATCCTGTTTCTTCAAGCTAAGGAGAGTAACTGTTGAACATAAATGTGCTTTTTTGTTGGTGAAACACCTTGGAGTCTTTTTTTAGATGGAACGTAACACGTGACTTGGTGGGAAATTTGAGGTCATGATATATTTCTCCATCCCTGTGTTAGAGGTTTATACCCACGCATCACTCAGGAATCTCTTCTGAGCTTTTACAAGGAAAACACTCACTGTGATGTAAGAGTATTGTGCACATGGTTACACATGTGGAATTTTATTGCTGAACTTTTTGTTCTTGTGTTGACTTGATGGTGGCTGGATGGCTTTGATGTTCTCCACTGCCATGGTTTTTCCTCTTACCGTCAGTCTTGTATCATAGCTACTGCTGTGTGTTTCAAACTTGAACACTCGTGTATGTACAAACAAACACGAAGAGCTGAAGAGTCTGTTTGTAGTAAAAAAAAAACTTTTAAACACTCATTTTACCCATGGAAGCCTGGAAGTAATGACAGACCATGAAACAAATGCTAAGCTAACACTGTGAAACTGCCCACATTTGCCAGGTCAACTGTGTGTCCTCGTTGTGTGCGCCTCTGTGTGAGTGTGTGTATGTATGAATAAGGAGGAGAGACTTTCCGTTTGGTAAGCGTTTCAGTGATGTGTGACTAGTTGGTTATTCTCGGGGTGGAGTCTCTTTGTGTTGTAAGTCTTGGTGTGTATGTGTACGTGTGAGTGGGATGGTGTTTCCTTACAGTCCGAGACTGTCAATTATGTGAGCAGATGTGTGATGTGTGACCAGCTGGCTGCCCTCGAGGCTGGACCAAGCCAAGTTGGCACGCTGGAGGGAAATCGCCACTCTCTTCTTCTTCTTCTCAGACCTCAGACATTCTCCTCCGTCATAAATCCACCCGCTCCTTCTGAGTCAGAGTGGAAATGAATGAGTGGGAGATGGCAAGCTGCAGCGCTTGTTCCAGAGCATCGCTTCTCACATACGTGCTCTGTTTGTGCGTTTCTGTGTGTGTGTGATGGGAAACTTGGCGCTGAAGCTTTGTGCACGTGTTTACCTCTCTGGTCCATGAACAGAGTACCTGTTAAAGCTTAAATTAAAGTCCCAATCCACAGCTGAAGACTAAAATTGCTGCATGTGTTATGTTATTTACTAAATATGCCACAGGAGAGTGAATTTGTACAAAGTATGTTTGTGTCCTTGTTACACTTTTGTGACTTTCTGTCATGTTTATGACTTTGCACCATTTGCATCTTTGTAGGTATGATGCTTATCTGTGGTGATAAGAAGGCCGTAGAAAGAGCTCTGTGTCTGCTGTGTAGACACCAGGCTTTGGTCCTTCCACAGCAATACATTTGTGCTAAACTGTGTCTGTGTGCGACTGCATGAACTCTGACCTGCTATTAGACTTTGCAGACACAGCCCCCTCCTGTCTGTGCTCACCACAGGGCCAAACCATTAAATGCACAGATGAGCTTGTTCCTGTTCTCCAGCCAGTCATGCAAGGACAAAGAGCCCACAGAAATGTATGGCTCCACTGTGACCAAACGCTCACACTTTATAACGTTAGCTCGTTATGCTTTCACCTTGTCTGCGTCGGCCACGTAGTGGAAGCAGCATGACGACAGTTAGGTTCAGTGGTTCGTCGATGTCTCTGCTGAATTGGCTCAGCTACATGCTGCCATGCTTACGTGATGCACAGTTGCAGTGATTAACTGACACTGTGAGACGGATATGCAAAAAATGCAGCTGAATTGTCTCCTGTGCAAACAGCGGTTGTACCTTTACATTTCCCTAACAGTCTCTTATTGAGCAGGAGACTATGTTAAGATTTATGATTGTCTCAGTGTAATTTTATTATACTTATCGGTATAATTTTATTATACTTATCAGATCCGTAGATCCTGCAGTAGCCATTTGTCTGTTAAGAAAAACTGTACAGAGGGCCAAAAAGCGTCTCAAGGGCTCTTTGCTTTCCTCTGCTCCAACACACCGTTTCTGAAGTTTTTAGGGTAGCTCAGGACAAAAGCAACAGTGTTTGCAATAACTTGTGTAATGAAAGCATCAAGGGCAAGGTGTCATAAGTGTCAAAGCCGGCCAACTGAGGTGTTCATATTCCTACTGGTTCCTGTGGTTCTACAGCTCTGTGTGTCAGTTTTGTTAGGCAAGGACGACATGGATATATACTATTTTAGATGGCAGACAACAAGTTTACATACAGTTTTTTTTGGCTCATTTTATGTGTGAGGATATGAGCTCAATGGTGTTGGCTGTATGTGTTTGTCAGCTTCTCCTCTTTACAGCCTTTACATCATACTGCTCCTGTCTCTCCTGACTTACAGTTTCTCAGACAGAAGAGCCCAAAGGGGAGCAATAATTTCAAAATATACGTTTGTGTTTTAGGAAAAGAAAAGCTCAACAGTTTTATGTGGAAGGAATGTTTCCCCCTCCTTCTCACCCCTATCAGCCTCCTTTTTGTCTACCTACTGTCTCTCCACTTAAGTTGTTGTAAATCACTCCATACGAGCATTTTTATTCATCCCGGTGTTACATATTTTTCTCCTGTTTTAGCTTATTTTTCTTTCAAAACAGAAATAATGTGATTTTAAATGTTCACTTAGTGCATCACAGTTTATATACATTCTGCACACCGTCTTAGATTACTGAATCAGTCTTACCTTCTTTGGTGCCTTATGTTGTACTCAAAACAGATCAAAGAAATTTTAAGCGATTTATTTTAAACAATTGTATCATTTTATATGCAGGTAAAGGCTTCAATCATATTTTACAGACTTTTATATTATTGTAAAATCATTGCATTCGTTCTGGAAAAAAATTGCCTCTCTCATCTCTTTTTGGCAAAATGAGCTTAATGAAGAGCGAAAGACTGTTCATTGTTTACTACAGAATTTAATTACACTTTAGATGAAAACAGGTAGTGCTTTTCACATATTCTTCATCCACTTGACTAGCTGTCCACTCTTGATTTGTTTGTGTCAGCTAGTTGTGTGTGTGTTCTTCTGTTCAAGTGTTATTAGTGTATCTCTACATGGGATAAAAAAAAATATTAAGGATCGTATTGTAACAGGGATAGATATAAAATTGCCATGACTATACTTACTATAAATACACTGATAAATAACAAAGAAAGGCAGAGTGACAACATTGTGAACATTTGGCCTGAGTAAAATCACACCTCTTAAATTATCTTTCACAAATAAAGCCAAAGATATTTACATACCAACGCCAGCTCAGCCACATGCACATTTGACAAGCACATTGTTGCTCAAATTCATTTTCTGTTGGAGTCAAAGGAGACTCCAGAAATCCAGACAAAACCCAAAAACAAGTAGACAGTAGGTTTTGCAAGGCCTGTCCTCTAAACATTTGATTGTCAGGTATTTTAAATGAAAAACACATCTTAAAAATTCCATTATCTACTAAATTCAAACTTTTTTTAGTACATCCAGTGCCCTTTGGCGTGGGGAACACTACTTTCAATAAGTCAACATTAGCTGCTCAGAAGAAATCTTATGTCTTTAGTAAATGATCATTTCCCTTTATTACATACTGAGTTTTGAGAGTAAGTAAAATAGGACACTTAAGAGTATTGCTTAATGGTCTCTAAGAGCTTGACAGACCATTATTTCCAGACAGAAGGGTGGAGAAAAGGAGTTACTTTGCTGGGGTGATGGCATCAGTCTTTAAAACAGAGTTAGTGTCCACCTGGGCCACTGTGCAGACTGCTAGGGGTCTTAAATATCTGGCCTCTTTTTCTTCCTCTTTTGTATTTTACAAGGCACTGTAGAACGATGGCAGGGTATCCTGGTTCTGCCGTAACAGCATTTGTTTATGGATAGATTAGGAAGGAAACTGAGGTGTATTTGAAGGGAACCATAGTTCGAGACTTCAGTCAATCGGTCGTATCATGAGGCGGACTGACTTGAGGGAGTAGTAACCTCCTCCATAGTCCGCCCAGAAGATTCCATCTTGAAACTTGCTGCGGTAAACTCCCCCGCTGTACCATACACCATTCAGGTTGGTCTGGCCACAGGCGTTGTACCACCAGCCTCCTTTATGGAAGTGGGCGCAATTACCTGGGGAAGAAGGATATAACATCATAAGACAAGGTGAATATGATGGACTGACACATCTGATGTTCCATTACACTTTTATCAATATAAGGAATCAGAAAGCATTTGGAACTTATTGAGCATTCCTCCTACCAGAAAATGCATCTTTGTCGCGATCAAGCGTGGTGAAATGTTTGCCGTTGTGGCTACTGAAAGAGTCCCCGGCGTTGCCCTGGTAGGTGCCGAGCCTCAGCCGATATCCCTCGCTCTCTGACTCCAGGTGGAAGCTGCTATACTCGGCGTACACCTTCTTCCCCGTCCAGTCTTCCAGCTCAATCATCAACTTATAGTCCCCCTGTTTTCCAAGGTTGTAGATATTTTCCAGGCCAAGCCAGTGTTCACCATCAATGTTTCCAAAACCTCTCTGTAGGGGAAAAACATCACAGCATTTTCTTTTGTTATTTGTTATCAGCTGTGGCTCACCAAAAATGCCACTGCACTGTATTGTAGCAGAATAAAGCAGGGTGTTAGCTTACTGGTGAAAGAACAGGTCTCCTTTATTATGTGGTCAATGAAGGCAAATTTTGACCAAAACACACAGTCAATGAAGCAGAGTTAGGTTAAACACATCTTTTTGCGGTGTTAAGTTTAGCAGAGTTTGGAGGTTAATCAAGTGATTTAAACTCAAATATACTTCAAAATGAGACAATAATGTGTTGCAAAGTTGTTATCTGTGGTTTCTCACATGGAACTGATGGCAGAGACGATGGTGATTTGACTTTTGGTGATGACCGCACAAGCAGAGCAGCAGAGACCCCTTTTCTGTTCCTGATCCAAACAGCATGCAAGTATTGAAAGCTGTTGGCTTTGACTTTTTTGCAGAGAAAACTAGGCAACCAGTTATTTTTGTCAAGCCGTTTGACAGAGTTATTTTTTTGCTCTTGGTGTTATGCAAACAGTGTCCCTTGATTTACATCCCCTGCTTGCCCTGTTTGACCTTGGATCCCATTGCAATTGCAAAGGCATGACACATGGGTTAGAATGAAGGAATTAGTTTCCATCAAGTTTATCTGAATTCCCTTTTAAGCCAACCACAACGTGGATTTGCGCATATTCCTGTGTAGGTTCCTGGCTACACTGCTTGGCTGGGACTCGATGTGAGGAAATCCACTGCTAAGCTGTTTATATTGATGGAGCAAGTGCTTGCTCAGTGGCCTCAGAATGAACTGCTGTGACTGGGTCACTAAGGAAATGGGCTAGGAGTTTTTCCTCATACTTTGAATCAGAATCAGATTTAAATTTGATTTAATTTTACCTTGTAATTCTCCCAATTCCGAAAGAAGTTAACAGAGCCGTCCCTCCTCCTTTGCAACACGGTCCATCCTCCATTGTCAAGGCCGTGTTCACACCAGGCTTGGATCAATCGATCGCTGCCGTCTGTCTTAAGCAGGTACATTCCACTGGTGGTGTGGCCGGCCTTTCGAACCTGGTAACAGTCCCTGAAGGGTCCTGTGGTTGGAGAGTTGATAGTCATAGAAGAGGAGGACAAAAAAAAGGTTAAATATAGACTCTATTGGTGACTCTGATTTGAAATGCTTGACATGTAAAGAAATCTTATAATATTATTCAATAATATTCTCGATGTTTTATAGTATCTGAAGTATTTTGGGTTTAATATTCCTCATTGCTTCATTAAGCCACAACAAAAGCTCCAATATTAGCCCAAGATGCAACAAATGTCAGTAAAAAGCCATAAAAACGGCACTGAACTGTCAGGCATTATATAGACTGTATATCTCTGTCTTTTGATGGTCATTCTTCTAAAATCATTATTGCCTGTGTTGAAATCAAACATTTTTATCGACATCATCACCAACAGTGAAGGGTTTCTAGACAGCAGGCAAGAGAAACATAGGAGAAAGGAAGGAGCATCTGCTAGAACCCATGGTTTGAGAGGAATGTACCATTGTTGACAGACTGTTTGGGAAATATTTCCCTGTCAGACCATCCCAACATCCTGCAGTCTGAAGTTACACAAACATGAATGTGTACACTTGAAAATGATATATAAATATTCTCCTAGGTTTAGTTTTCAGATGTAGCTGTGTGTCAGAACTGCAACCAAAGCTGAAGCTGCTGAATTTAAACCCCTCATATTTCCCCCCGTTTTCCACAGTGAGTATATGTATTAAACCAGTATGAACGCCAGCATTGTGTTGCAGCCTTAAGAGCCTATAGCTCCATGGAAGATGGATTTTCTCAGCTGCATGTAGGAGTATATAGAAACCCAGTGAAAATCCCAAACATATACCAGTAAACAAATATCTATGACCGCAGTATAGACCTTCTTCATTTTGTAATTTTGTCATGGTCTTGGATGGACAATAAGCTGAGGTTTAATTAGTAATGAGATAATTTAAGTTAACTTTGGCACATTGATTTGTCAAATGGTACTGGCCTTTTTCCTGTATAACTGCAAGTAGCAAGATAGCAATGACATCTTTAAGTAGAGTTTTTTATCTTTCAGACTTAGCGAGGGGTTTCGATATTTTATTTTAATCAGATACTGTGGAAAACATTCCCACCTCATTATTTTTATGTGAAACATAGTAAACATGTCACCCAAGTAAGTGAGTCCTTATCAGCTTCCAAACAGATCTTCTTTAATTCCCCCTTTTGTCTGTAGGTTGTCTGAAGGATGTTTTGAATGATTTCATCCATATCCATATCACCATCTGGTTGTATAATCCTTGTCAACATTCCCCGTTAGATCCTTATTTCCAGTCAAAATAAAAAAGCCCTGACCGATTTAGAAGCTATTTCCAAGTGACATTCCAACCTTGCATATTGGTTTTGTATCAGAGATGATATTTCTCAGATGTCAGAATTACTCAGTCTCTGTGAGAATCATTCAAAGCCTAATCTTACAGAATTTTATAAGATTTAATGGTTTTGTCTAGGGGCCCAAGACTTAGTGGAATACTTCATCATACATGTGCACTGTTTCACCATGCCTCACTTCTTTTTTTCTTGCATAAACTGGATGAAAGTTTTACTAAAAC
>JAUZTA010000025.1:20830378-20840545 GCA_034780835.1 Ctenochaetus striatus
GTTTAAAGCTAAACAAGTAGCAGATGGCAGCAATCTATGAAAGTCATGGACTGTAAGCAAAACTGCAAATAAGATAAACTGAAACTAATTTTCTCCTTTAATATAAGTAGGATTTATTAAATTTCTTGTTGGCTCAGCTGCACCGACAAGCCGCTCTTGTTTTCCATAACATCCGTGTGAAAGCAGTGTGTGGTAGAAAGGATTTGCAGAGGGCCTCTAACTCCGCCTGCTTTATATTTTGGCAACAACATGAGCTTCATAAGTCGTTCTAAGTGCACTGCTGCATCCTCACCCCAGTAATAGTTATTAATAGTCGGGAGACATATGACAGTGGCTTTCAAATTGTCCCCACTCCCCACTGTCTGTCTCTGAGCTATGGTTTAATACGTTTTAATGGATGTTATTGGAACAATCTGAGGACAGACAGTATTTATATGATGCAGACTTCCTTTTGCTCCTTTGACCACATACTCTTTCATCCTGCTGGGAATCCTTTTCAGTCGAACAAGACACAACCATGTTACTGTTTAAGCCCAAACTAACTCTGTCATCTTCTGAAGACAAACTGTCAAATGTGCCGTATACATTGGGCAGGTCTGACTGAGCTCTATATTTTGTGGTGATTCAAGGTGGGATTCACTCTAACCTGAGGCTTTGATTTATTTAAACTAATGATAATTAAAGGACTTGGTACCATGCTGGCAGGTCTCCGAATTGTTCCATGCCATATTTTCCACACCTTTGCATACAAATTTTATACACAAACATTCACAAAAAGTGCAAAGTGTTGTCAGCTGTGCCCCTGGATTTGCTCCTGTTGGTTGACTCAGTAAAGCCCACAGCTGACTAACTGTTTCAGATTTGGTTCGGCTTGCTTTGATTGTAATCACCCAACACTCACTCTGGAATTGTGTGTGTGTGTGTAGAGAGAGAGAGAGAGAGAGAGAACACTGGCTTTCATCTAACTTGTTTTTCTGTGCAGGAGTTGGCATTGTACATGATTGGCGATTAGCTTTGTGCCTGAGTAGGAGACCAAAATAATTCTTCTCTGCATATCGTTAGTGAGGAAATGACCAGAGAGCTCGTAAAGCAGGACTGCCGCTTACGTTAGTGCCAGACAGGAAGAATTTGTTTTGCCTCTTTGGTCAAACAGCAGAATGGATTTTGGTTGTTACCACAGAAAGACGATCATATGTCACACTTCAGGTTACTCTATGTTTTTTGGCAAAAAACCTCGTAGAACGCAGACATCATTTGATTGGAGCCAAAGCAAACTACTTAATAAACAATTGTAAGAAATTCTAATAAACTGCTTTTGGAAAATTGGCTCACTGCAGGTGTCTGCTTGGGATCAATTCTTTTTAAGTAACTATCATGCAGTGTTTATTATACTTGTAACTCACCCCTGGTTGTTACTTTATTAGGTAACCTAACCGAACTTAATGCAATCTAATACAACAGTCCTGCAATTTATCCTACCTTCAGAATCACAAAGTACATCGTCTAAGCAACCTTTTGTTTTTTAAGGGATGAAGGAGTTTCAAGATGGTACCGCAGAAAGTCAGATTGAAAAACTTGATAGTTCCTTACTTTACTGACATTTGTGCTGACATGAAATGAATACAAACGCAAAGATTCTGTTGCAACGATCAACTAGTTATTTAATAGAGTTTAGAAACTAGAGCCTGTGAGATTCATGCAGTCAATCTGCAGGAAGCATCTTAAGTCTGTTGTGTGATTTTCTAAGCTCCAGATCAGTGTGTTTCTCCTACAGTGATTTACCAGCTCTTATGTGTCAGTCTGTGGCCTGATGGATTGCGATTCAAAAAAAAAAGGGGGAAAACGACTAGGACAAAATGTATTTATATTTTTATAGCCAATGTATTTCCCAGCTTCAAAATCCCCAGCTTCCACTCCCCCCATCTGGTCCTCAGACTTTCCCACAACAAGTCCAAAATGCCCTTAAATACGTAACACATCATCACTGGTAAGAAGAAAGAGAAAGACGAGAGAAAACTAAAATAAAAAGTGGGGATGCATGGCGGAGAGAAGACGGTTCAGATTTTGAGAGCAGTAAGAATAAAGAACAGCACTGCTTTACATGACAGCATGGAGCTCAGCCAGCTCTTGCAGATGGTCCGAAGCCAAAGACTGACATCCTCCCACATCTCATCCATATGTGATGTCACCGGCCACTGTTTTCGTCAATGAGATTGTGTTACACCACCGCTTACACACTCGGCCGTTCTAAGACACATATTGACTTGTTCTTTATTACTTGTTAAAGAAATTGGTTACAGAGCCACAAGTGGGGGAACAAAAGAGAAACCATCTAATGAGTTTGGCACGAATGATTGAATTGAAACAAAAGCAAAGAAATAACAAAGATGTGAGGTTATAAAGGACAGGGAGTGAAGAGGAGAACACAGCATGAGTGAGGAAGCAGTAAAAATACTGACATTATAAAACAGCTAATAATGATAATAGGACAACAATGCCAAACGGTACACTTAAGGCAGCACTAACACGAACAGGGAAAAAACTCATAAAAGCCTCATCGACAAAATTAAAGAAACTGTACAGATTAGATTCTGCTACTGGAGTAAAAAACAATGTGGCACGGTATAAATAGTGCTGTTTTATACCACCTCATTAAACAGGGCATGTTGGAAATATTAAAGAGGAAATCAAGGCAGATAGAAAGAGCTAAAAGAGGATTTTCTCTGCTTTAATGACTTGAGCCGGTAATTGGAGCTTCCTTCTAGAGTTAGCAAAATTGAAGGATGAGGTGGAAAAACGAAGACGCTGTATTAGATTAAGCGGTCCTATTAAGTAAGACATTAGCCTGTGGTTAGAATATAACCGACCCAATAAAAACCCCTGAAGTGATCCCTGGCTTTTGCTTTCCAGCTTCTGAGTCGTCTACCTTCATGACGCTATGTTACTGAGGAGGGAGCCCCCAAAAAACTACCCCGAGGCCCCACAGCCCCCATCTGTTTTCCTTCTTCTGTAGTGAAACTCTAAACATGTGGGCTGATTTGGGGGTCAGAGGTCTATATGTGGGATTAGAATACAACCCCACCCTTCCTCTACCTCACCACCCCCCACCCGTCCGCTCCACAACCCCTGCAATCAATCGGCCTTTGTGGAAAAACCGGTTCCCCAGATTTCTCTTTTTTTGCACAGAAACTCACAAACACACCATTCTTATGTTCGGGGTATCCAGGGGGGGACTTAGTTCATATAAGGCCGTCCCTCTTCGTCCGTCATACTTTGTCAAGATAAGGACTCTCAAACCCTCCAGCCCTCCTCCATCAATCCACACCACTCATCCTCTTACCTCCCCCATTGTAGAACAAACACTCAGCCTGACCGTCATCAACACAACTCTCCTTGTACGCACGCTTGTGTTGATATATGCAAGCGTTATAATTCTTCTGAAACAAAATCCAAGCAGTTGACATAATCTTGAAGTCGTGTCTAACCTAGTAATCTATCACAGAGGCTCAAAGATGAGCTGTTACCTTGGCTGTTCAGGTGAATTTTTCTTTCTCTGATTAAATTAAACTCATAAGGTGACACTTGGCTTTGAAAGAACACATGCTGCTGGCAGCGTTTCAAGTATTGGAAAGAGCCGAAGGAGGATCAGGGGAGAGAGGAGAGCCAGGAGAAGGGTGTGTAAAAATGTTTCAGCATTTATATAAAGGTTTGTTTGGCTGTATGGTGTAAGTTTTTCTGATTCAAGAGATTACTCACATCTACTGGTAAACTTTTCTTGCTTTTATTTCTCCTCTGAGTCACACCTCACCTTAAGCTCATACCTCTGCCTTCACATGCTTTCTATTAGTTGAATCAGCAAGAAAGAACACATAAATTAACACAGAAACACACACACACAGACACACAGTTTGCCCACTGGCTCTTCTTGGATACATGCCTCTACTTCTCTTGTCTGTTTTTCCCGACCTCATGGCTGACCTCTTCCTCCCTTATGCTGACCTGTCTGTTCAACTGTGTCCAAGCTCTCATTAAGGGGATTCTAAATGAGCCTCATGCTGCAGCTACAGACTTTCCTTTCTTTTTCTTTGTTTCGTAACTCTTTTTTTCCGTCATTGTTATTCATCTCCAGTAGCGCAGCAGGCAGCCTTGTAGCTCGTAACGTTGGTTTTTCGTTTCAAGAAATGTAATGCGTCCGGCTTATTCTGCTGTGGTTGGATTTAACCGCATGTGGTCTTCTGCCCAGCGAAGGGCAGACCTAGTGTGTGTGTGTGTTTCCTATGTCTGCTTCTATGTGTTTTTGCTGATAAGATCAGCTGAGCTGTATGTTACAAATCTGCGTCTGTGAAGGGTCCACACACAGCCTCGGGTCAAATACTTAGATACGATTGGCCACATGCCCATCGTCTAAAAATCCCACTTGGCTGATGCCGGCTGAGTGAGCTATCAATCTCCTGCTGCGTTACAGCATAGTCTGGGCTGATGGTGGTGGTGGTGGGGGTGCAGCCAACCTACCATGCACTACCTGACTGCTATTTATTGACTTGTTCTGGGAGTTTTAAAAACTTTAAGTGGAAAAGACATCAAAAAGGATTTGTGTAATTGTGATTTATAGTCTGTTCTGAGATCTAAGGGAAAGGTTAGCGTATGTGTGAACTGGTTGTAATGACCCGTTTAAGGCCAGCCCCCCCCCCATGCATCCGAGTTTCAGGTGGACCCCTGGGCCAAGTGCTGCCGCTCCAGCACGGAATGTTCTGGATGTTTCTCAGACAGCTGCTCTCTTCTTCCCTGTATCTTTTTTTATTTTTCTTTTTTTTTCTTTTCCAGACTGAGTTATTGGAGATATTGATATGATGATTTATTATGCTTGTGAAAAGTTTGCTTAGTCTTTTGCCATTCCCACGTGTTTGCCTTTTTTTTCCCCTCAAGCTTGAGGTTTTTTCTAAAAATCAGATACGGTTTCTTTTTATACAAACGTGTGTGTGAGTGTTTGTATGTGTGTGTGCGCTCGGCACTGTCCTCTCTTCTCATGGTGGTTTGAAGCATTTACAGTTGTGGCTTTGTCACAAACAGTGTATTTTCCACAGATCCCACCAACAAACCAGGATCTAAGTGAAAACACTTGGAGATAATTGTGAGTTGGTGATACAGAGGTGCAGCAGATTGATGTTGTTAGTGTTCAAAGCTTTTGCAGTAATGGCCATGTTGTGACTCAAGTGTCTAATGTCCGTGGGGTGTGTTTGATAGAGGATGTGGTTCGGGTCGGATTCCATTGTATCATCACTACTTTTATCCCTAACGAGACCCCTGTGGAATGAACTTGTATTCTCTCAGGAACAGCCACCTTTTTTTTTCTTCTTTTTACAAAATACAATATAATCTGTGATCTCATGACCCCAATCTGTGATCTCATTACCCCCCACCCACATGTAACAAGGAGAACCATGTGATGAGAGGCATGTCACTCCCTCATTAGGTGTTATATTATTGATCTAACCCTCAGTTCCACCGGGTTGACTCAGCTCCATCCCTTCACCCCCCCTGTGAGGAGCCAGGCTCAGATGGTGCTGTATTAGGAAACCAAAAGCCAAGAAAAAATAAACAAGCCTGGCTCCGGAGCTCAAATCTCCTCATCTGATCAGTTCAGCCCCCTTGAAGTGTTTAGCTGGAATGCTCTACTTTTCTCTCTCTTTCCTTTTTTTTCTCCCTTTCTCACTTCAGCTGTGTGACTCTCTTCTTTAGATCAAATTTAACAGCTGAGGGATTTTCTCCTTGTTATACTGAAAGGAAACCACTGATAATTAAAGTTTGTCATTATTTCTTTCTTTTAATTTTTCTATTAGAATGTACCCTCTAAACACAATAGAGTGGCCAGAATCACCACACTCTGAACTGTGTATTGTCTGCACAAATGTTATCCTGCTCATCCTAACAAGCCTTCACTCGGTCTGACACACAGTGGGTCACAGAGTACAGTGCATACAGTAGGCGTTGAATGTATACACATATACAGCTCTCAGCACGCCGAACACAGAACATCTCAGGCCTCAAGACTCCAGAGGAAAGCCAAAGAAGCGTTGCTAAATGTTTCTGTCTGCAGCCGGAGCCTCCAGTCACGAAACGTCCTAACCTCTCCAACCTCTCAGCCAGAGCTCTTGCAGCTGCCCTGACACACACACACACACACACTCATGTACCTACACACACACATGCTGTCATGCTGGCATATAAACACACTGCAAAAAACAAACTCGAAATTTTACCTTTTTTCTTCCCAGTCGTGGGGGTGTGTTTCCTGCAGTTATAGTTTCACGTGTGTGTTGCTGTGTTGTGTCTTCACCCAGCTGCAGTGCTCAGGAATCATCTCTCTCACTCTGTCTGTCTCTGTTTGTCCCACTTTTCTGAGGTGCTCCACACACTCCTTATGTCCTGCAGCTGAAAATCTTAATATAAGCTCTTTTTTTTTCCTTTTTTTTTTTTTTGCCAAGGCCCTACTTCCCCAAAGTTGTGCTCCTCCCTGTGGACTCAGCTGTCCCGGGGCTTGGACTGAGGCATGGTTCAATAGCCGGCCACTTCAACAGACTGAGCTCTGAAGACTGATGCTTTGAGTTTTTCCTCAAAGGATGGGGGAGACTAGAAAGAGGGAGGGAGGAAGAGAGGGGGGAGGAAGGGGGGATGAGGGTGTGGGAGTTTGAGATTCCCTTTCTTTTTTTTTTTTTCTTCCTCTGTATTTTGAAGAGGCCCTGCCCACTTCTGATGTCACTCTGATTGGAGGAGAAAAAAAGGCAGAAGAAGAAGAGAATAACAGAGCTGCCTCATTAATTTTCCAATCCTCAACAGTGACCTTCATGGTTTTTAGATAGAAAAAGTAAGTTGGCTGAAAGGAAATAAAACCTGTTATAACTTAGAGGAGTTTTTTTTTCTTAAACTGAGGCACAAAGCCAAGCTGCTTGGACCCTTTCTTCTTTGATTACAACCCACAATTCCCCTCCCCTTTTGGGTTCTCCTTTAGCTGATTGTAATGCTGTTGAGGTTTCTTGGCTGCTTCCTGTAGAACTTTAGCTTTGAGAGCAGGAGAAAAAGGAAGGCAGATAAAAATGATTTGTTACTGGAGCAAAAACCTCCAGGTGAAGTCTGAGCTTGTCTGGTCTTTGCTTGTTCGTTATCACCGCTCTCCTTTTACTTCACTGTGTTCAGGCGTGTGGGACAGATAGATATGTTTATCTTCTGCTAAAGTATTTGAAAGATCATCTGTCTAAAAAAAAAAAAAGGCAGATTGATGGTAAATTTTCCTTCATACCTTGTGACCACTTTTCCTTCCTCCCACCCTCAGATTTCAGACTTGATCGTACATACAAAGTTTCTGTTTGTCCTAACCACAGGTCCTCTGAGCATGCATGTTTCTGTGGGTGTTCCAGGCAGTATGGATTTGTGCATGACTAACTGCTGTTATCCCTGACAAGCTCCCAGAAGAGCAACTACAGCGGTTGAGCCTTCAGGATTCCTCTTTTCCTCCTCCTCCTATCCACATCCCTCACTTACCCCCTTTACAGCTGCGTCTCCAAACGCTTGTGAACTGCAATTCCTGCTCATAGCATCATCTCTCCTTGTCTTTCTCTGATTCTAGTCAGATGGTGTTGTGTTTTATTGCGTTTGTTTGGTATTTCAAATGCAAGGTTTTGGCACTTTTATGCACTGGGTCTGGTTCTGTTGTCCTGTTATTGCTGCATATTTGCAAATCTGGTTTTAAAACTCTGAGTGAACAATGTCGTAAACGCGTGTGTAATGCGCACACATCATAGTCCAACGACGTTTTCTAAGAAAAGGGTGGGTGTGGGGGTGCGTTCAATCCCCACAATGGCGTGTGAAAGAGACATTGAGCAAGAAGAAGAGGAGGAGAGATGGAAATGAAGGGAAAGACAGATCATCAGTTCACTTCTAAAGCGTGTTAATTCATTTTCAGAATGTTGGGAAGCCTCTGATGGACCTGTCTCCTAATGTTAATATTTATGTAATAAGAGACCTAGATCCTCAACTCTGCGCCAAGTCAGCCAAAAATATGTGGGGAGAGAGGGAACAGGGAGGACGGCCTTGAATTTGAAAGACCAAAGAGAAGATCAGTCATCCACTCAAGGCACTTACTTAGATCCATGGAGAGCAGATTAGATGTGGAAAAAAAAGTCAATCTGAAACTTGAGAAAACTATTTGCGCAGGGTTGCTTTTTCGTGTCTTTTTTGGCCTCTGTGACATCAGACAAGCAGTCTGCGATTACCAGCTGGCCTTCACACCAAGAAATCCACAGCTGCAGAGCACTTGTGTCATGCATCCATCGAAGTCTGGCCTAGTTAAGAGGTCCAGCCTTGTTTGTGTGTCTACATATCTGATGAGAAGGCCGGAAAATCCTCATGTTCCCCACTGATGTTTAATGTAACACCTCCAACACATGGAAGCTATCCTCATTTGGCTCACGCAGGGACCCTCAACTGGAGAAAGGCTGAGAGCCTGAAGGAGGAGGGCATTATGTTTCTGTTTCCTTATTTGATTTTATGCATTTAATCTCTTCTGTGTGCTGCTTTATTTCAGGGATGTACCTGTATGACCTGACGTACATAGACTCGGCCTACCCTTCCACGGGCAGCATACTGGAGAGTGAACAGAGGTCAAACCTGATGAACAACATTCTCAGAATCATATCAGACCTGCAGAGATCCTGTACCTACGGTGAGTTTTGACACACACACACACCAATTCATCGGATGGCAGCGTGGTCATAAAACTAAAAACTTGCACCCAGCAAAAGTCAGCTAATGTGTCTCATGTCTGCCGTGACTAAACTTCGAGTCATCACTGCTGCATGAAGGAACTTTTGAAAATAAATAAATCAGAGTTGATTTAAAACACAAAGAGAACAAAACAAAGTAAAAGCCATAAAAACTAGGACATTAAAAATTAAGAAGATTGTTAAAAAGAGAACTGAAAAATCGTAAAATATAAATAAATCTGAGGAAAAACAACTTTTAAAAGTTGTTTTTTTAAAAGTGATTTGAAGATGAGACAGAGTTTGGCCTGATTTTTGTATGAAGGTCTTTCCAAAGTTTAAAAGCCCTTATTACAAAGACTCTGTCCCTTCTCGGTATCAATCTGGATCTCAAAACGATATATCTGAGGATCTCAGGTAGCAGTAAGAGACATAGAGTTCTAGCTTAGGCAAATAGACATTTAATTAGATTTTATATTGGAGAAAAAACTAATATTTCTCCTTGAGCCATCGCCAAGCAACACTCAGGATATTACTTTATTACTTCCCTGAACTCTTATTAAGTCAAATTATCTTTAATAGTGTGTAAAATTGTCACATGATTAGTTAATTGTTGTCCATCTTCCAGTCACACATTATAACCCAGATATTTTGGCACTTTGAATAACATAAAATTACATAAACACACATTTGCATTTAAGCTTATGTATCTTTCCCTCTTGCAGACATACCAGTGTTGCCTCATATACAGAAGTATCTCAACTCTGTCAGGTATATTGAGGAGCTGCAGAAGTTTGTGGAGGACGACAATTACAAGTAAGATTATTCTCACAAAATACACAAAAACTGTTGGCCAACTCACATGGACGCCAAGCTTTTGCCTCATAGTTTCTTATTTAGTCACAGGAACCATACAGGAACCAATTATTATTTTGTTTCCTTTTTCTAATTATATTGTTTGCTGCTGGCAAAATGGCCATCTTTGTTTCCCAAAAATCTTCCATCTGCATTTTATTATTTTTGTCATGAGAAATTCAGAGAAGGAATTCAAGCTGACGGATCCATTGATGTTTTTATTTTAATTTTATTATCATTAGGTTGTCACAGAAGATTGAGCCAGGCACCAGCACACCACGAGCAAACGCCTCAAAAGAGGATCTTGATGGTAAGTTGAATGTCACATGTAAAATTAAACGTGTTTTGTCATCTTCGTACTTAAATTATTCCTCATTTTTAAATTGCCTACAGGCCAGGAAGCGTCAGCATCTCCTCTCTGTGGCCGTAAATGTACAATAGCAGCTGAAGGAACCAAAGTCCCGGCCACACCTCCCTCACCCAGGAACCTGCTACCCTACGGACACAGGAAATGCCACAGCCTGGGCTACAAGTCAGTTTTTGTGTCAGACAATAA
>JAUZTA010000025.1:20906290-20924710 GCA_034780835.1 Ctenochaetus striatus
CTGACTCATTTTTTCTACAGCTGGACTCTGACAAATCTGAATATAATACCCTTTATGAAGTGTTTAGAATCTGTCATTCATCGGCTAAATCTTGCATATTGCAAATGTTTCCATTTGGATATCTGTCTTTAAGAAGATCAGACAGGATCACTTTCAGTTTGATCAAGTCAGAAAACAGTCCAACATGTTGAGCAAGCAAATCTCAAAATGCAGTAATCGAAACCACTCTAAAGCATGTGATAATCTGTCTGTTAGCCATCCAGAGTACTTTGTTTCTGGCCTAACTGATGACACATGTGAGTCCTAGTCTTTTTTCTTTCACATAAAGGTCAGGAAAATAAGTGTGGTGTCCTAAAAGAGAAAACATCAGGGAATGCAGTTCAGTGATTAAATAATTAAACGCAAAGGCTGAAGATCTGTGTGGTCAATACAAATCCAGTCTGATCACTAAGAAATCCAGAGTCCAAAAGTTAAAAAAACCACAAGTAACAGGAGCCGAGGTCAAGAAACAGAGAAAAACTGGGAGCAGAATCAAGAATAGAAGCAGCTGCAGACTGGTGAATGGAAGATGAGGTGAGAAACATGGCTTAGGAGGAAATGACAAGGAGCTGGAAAAGGGATCGTGACTTTTTCAAAGCTGGAAGACTTCTAATTGTACACTGCAGAACAGAGCTACGGAGGATTATCATCACGTCAAACAGGAAAAAAAAAAAGAAGATATTTAATGTGTCAAGGGAGGAGGATGGAAAATCATGAAAGCACAAAGAAAAGGGAACAGCTGTGACATGTTGGATCCGGGCGACACAGATATTACAGACGTTTAGAGTTGGCTGATGGCGTTTGGCACGCCACCTCAGTCTGTAAACAGAATTTCTCCTCTGATGCTCGACAAAAGCAGAACCCAGTTGCTGCTGTAAGTTACAGTAGAAACAGTTTAGTCTACGCTGCCTGGCCTCAGATATTCGTCCAAACAAGAAGCTCAGCAGACTTTTTATTAGGTTTACAACCTGCTGGCTGAGGTAGAGGCAGTGATTAGAGGACGGAGGGAGAGCAAGATCCTCCTCCATTCATCATTCTGCCCTTCGAACCCTTTTTTTATTCCTCCTTCTATCCCCTCTAATCTTTTATATCCCAGTTATATCCCCTTTCCATATTTCTGGTATCCCTCTGCTGCTTCTTTTTGTTTTTCTAGTCGGTTCTCTTGCTGTCAGTCCTCCCTCTTTTCTCGCTGTGTCTTTTTTTTTCCCCATTCCTCCCTTTGCTTTTCTTCATTCTGCTGTTTTTATTATCATATCATCTCCCCCATTTTTTACATTTCTTCCTTACCTCAAGTTTTCCTTCCTTCTTCAAGTCTTCCCTCTAATCATCTCATCTTTTTTGTAGAAAACTTATAAAACTTGTTGTCCTACAAACTACAGGCCAAGATCCCAGTAAAAGGCAGCTATTGAATATTTTTGCAGAGTTCCAACATTAGATGTACTCAAAATATTTATACATTCATCTGAGTAATCATACTTTGTATTTATTTTGAAGCAAAAACCTGACAGGTTAGCTAAAAAATACACAGAATGGATATTAAAGAGGGGGAAAAAATGCAAGGACAGACATTCAGAAGCAGTGCAGAGCAAACAGAATGCCATGGAGTAAGAAATGAAAGGAGCCAAATGAGGTGGGTGGGGAGAGAAAAGAAGGACGGTCCAACATTCCCAGCAAACACAGGCGGGTTTCTGTGTTTTGTACCAGCAGTAGAGTTTACAACATGTCACCGAAGGCTCAAAGGACAAAGTGAAGGTCACATCTCTTACAGCACCAAGACATTTCACATTCCTGGCTGTCACACATTTAGATGTTTACACTTGAAGAGTCTGTTTCTTCCTAACTTATCTGCCCTCCCTCTGCTCCCTCTCTCCCTCTCTCCCTCTCTCTCTCTCTCTCTCTCTATGTCCAGCAGTTCACATTGAGCCCACAGTTATCATATTGTGTGGTATGCCAGTTATTCCGAGGCTGCTCTTCAGGTTGAGGTAGCGACCTTAAATGGACATCATGCATGCACCTTCTGCCCTCCACACACACACTCTCTCTCTCTCTCTCTCTCACACACACACACCAACATTTGCTCCCCAGTTTGCTCCCTCCCTGCAGGTTGTGTGTTAGGAGAACTCAGTGTGTCTTCCTCAGTTATTGTAGCTGTATGCTGGCAACCTGTTGCCTTCAGTGCAGTGGTAAAAGTCAGATTCTGTTGACTAAACATCACTTTTTTATTGTATCATTGTCTCAGATCTGTGGGGTAAATTGGTTGAAGTTTTAATTTAATATATTCCGTACATTTGTGAGCAGAAAGCCTACAACTAAATTATCTTTAATCTTGTCATATTTTGCCATACATTGCACTTCATTCAACCTAAAAGTGTGTGTGTGATATTAATATTATATTAAAACGAAAAGCAAGTCTGTCCAGTATGATTGTGGTGGATAATATCTTTTATAAAAGGTGGAGTATACTGCCATCTTGTGGACTTATATAGCTACTTCAAATGCATCTGACATCAGTGACCATTTTTTGGCAGGGCTGTTGCTACAATATCATTAATGAAATGAATCAAATATGATCAAGTAAATTAATCAATACATGGGATGTAATTATTGCAGAAGTATGAGACATGTTCAATGTTCTCAACTAAAGTTTTATGACAATACTGTTTTATTTGTTTTTTTATCATGCTATATCCAGTATTTTAAGCAAAAAACACTGTAATAAACAACACACACAATAAATATATTTCTTAACTTGGAGAAATAAAAGTGTGTTTAAAATAATGCAGGACATGTTTAAGATATGATGTGTATACTGTGCTGTATCAGTGCAAAGTACACATGTAAATAAGGAATAAAACACTAACTGTACTACTGGTAAAAGTCCAGTAGAGGGCGCTGCTTGTTAGATTTTAAAGTGAATGTACCATTTTGTTATTATAGTATCTATTACAGAAGATTTTAATGCATTAGGAGAATCACTAGAAGTTTTAGTCAAGATTTTAGTCACGATTTCTTGGAGCAGTCTAGCTTAATCTAGCTTTTTAAATTTATACCTTCCATAATCCCATAACTGTAGACTTTGATCAAGTCTAGAAAAGGTGTTTTGTATCTGCTAATATTTTTGAAACATGAAGATACTGACCCGAATTTTAAAATTTAAAAACTTAAATTAAAACCCATAAATGTTGTTAAACAATATTTTTGAAAAAATATACACATGAGAAGATCTGATCCCACTGAAAGAGGCTCCGGTCCCACAGTTCTGTCTTGAAAATTGATGTTATGAGTCACATGTGAGGTATTGGTTAATTTTTTGAGCTGTTCATGCCCTTACACCAAAACTGTCATGTTGGATTCCTGTAGATTTAGGCAGATAGACTCACTGACACACACACTTAAAAGATACAATAAAAAGAAAGTGTGTTGGTGATGCTTTTTGCTCCAGTGGGTTTTGGTCGTTGATCCAGAAAGTCTGTCAGCTTAAATAAACCAACCACACCACAGGAGCCGCAACTGGGATTTGCTGTGACCTGCTTCAAAAGTGCTCCAAATTGTTTGACTACAGCGCAGATCTGACATCTTCTTACACAAGGGACAAGCTGCTTTAACCTTTAACACAATACAAACATTTTATTACACTTAGAACTGACATCATTCATTCTGTTCTTTTATTTTAGAAAGCCAGAAATCCATTTTTCCTCTTCTTTTTCATGGAAAAAGTCATATAAATACATTGAATATTATAAAAAAAAGTTAAAATACACTGATATCATACTTATGCCTATGCTTCTTAAAGAAGAAAAAACACAATATGCAAAAGGACTCAGCCTCAGGGGCAAAAGCCTGAAATGTCAGCATCTTGCCCATTCGTACTTGCATCAATAGTATTGATTACCATTGCCATCATGGCCTGTAAATGTCTGGGATGGAGCAATAGCAGTGTCAATTTTTGCCCCTTTAAAGGAGCAATTTGTGTTTTTTTGTCTTTTTTATGTAATTAATGAGGTAATGTGTAGATTCCGTTGTCTAAAACATTTATACAATATGAAAAAATAGCACAACTTATACATTTATTAATAGCAATTTTTAAGTCATAATTATGCATTTTTAACATATTCCTCTGCTGGAGCCAGATTGGATTGACATTCACAATGGCAGTTAATTAAATTCATTTAAACTACTCCATGCCAATGTGAGATTTTGCCGAGAAAAAACAACAAGTGCAGCTGTGTGACCCACTTCAGTTGTGCAAATTCGTGTGTTCGCAACAACGACGGTGATAAACAATTCATCAACATCCTGGACAGGAATCAGGTGATGGAGGATGATGACATCCATGCTGATGGTTTGAAGTTTTAAAACAAATAAAATATTCAACAAAAGAACTCAAAGCTTCTCTGCTGCTGCAGCAGGTAAAGCTTACTGCGGTTTCAAGATCCAGCCTGCTGTCAAAATGTAAACTGAACACACATACAACATACACCAACATTATGCATCTGCCGTGTTAAAAAAAGGTGTTAAAAATGTTTGTCAGAGTTTAAAGTATTTAAATTTGTCTGATTAAATCCTCATTTTTAGACACGTGAGGCCTCAACATGAACCATTATAAGACTGCACTGTGCTGTCATTTATTTCTGGCAGTTTTTTTGCACCATGACATTACAGCAGCTGTTCAAACAACATCCAATTTCTCCCAAATTTCTGCCAAAATCAAATTCTGCAAAAAAAAATTGAGAGCAGGAAAAGGCCACACTTCTACAGAATCATGTTTCATTTTGTATCAGCAAAGTCTTGTTGAAATGTTTGACCTCAAGAATGTCTGGAGGTGCTAAGTTAAGAACATCTTTTAAACCGTCCTCCAGAGTTCACTGGTTTCAGCTTCTGGCTGCTGTGCTTAATCGACCCTTGAAGGTGTTTTTTTTTTTTTAGGCTAAAGTCTCTCAGCTTGTGTGCTTGTTCTGACTTTTGGAGGGGCTGAGTTTGGGCGAGGCGCTGCGTGAGGTGATGTGACTCATCATCGGTGTCCAGCTGAGTTCAACATTTTTTTTCCCACATTATACGAGCGGTGTGAATAAAACATCAGAGAGCAGAGTGTTAATGTTTCATTCCAGTCCATTGACTGGCCGGCCAGCTTCGGCAGACACACACAAAGACCATGCTAATAGCTCCGTTCAGAGCTTTGGGCTGGTGTGTCTGTGTGCGTGTGTGTTCGTGTGTGTGTGTGTGTGTGTGTGCATATGTGCAGCAGAGAGAGGGAGATATTATAGAGCTCTCTGTAAAGGGAGGAACAGTTGGGAAAGCCCTTTAAGCATTTAACTGGGAAATCCCAAGCAGTGGTTTGGTGGAGGGGGAGGTGTGCCGGAATAATTTTGGGGAGAGCCCTGTGCTCAGAGGGTGGAGGGGTGGTGCTGTGGGTGCACACAGATGTAGCATGGTATGTGTGTGTGTGTGTGTGTATGTGTATTTAGGGGCAAATATTTATTTTGTAGGTTTAATGTGCTTCTAATTGTGATTTCGGTTCAGGTGTGTGTGTCTGTTTAAGTATGTGCGCATGTGTGTGCACATGTGTGTATTCACGTGCATGTGTGTGTGTGTATGTGTGTGTGCGCAGCTGTGGCACGCAAAAGAAGGCCAGGGCCCCTGAGACAAACGTGGCCGCTTACCCGCTCGGTTGCCATGGCGACGGGGAGATGGGAAAGGCTCTGTCGGAATTGCCATTAAAATGGAGAGTAGCACACACCAGTGCATGCCTACACACACATACACACACACACACACACATGCATACATACAAGCACACACAATGTATTCACATGAAGACAAAGCAAGCATAAAATCTCACACACCATCATGGGCGCACACACACACACACTCACACACACAGTTGGAGTGTTGTTGTGGTATTTATCAAATGAGGGATGTGATTGTTGTTTCGAAACATGCAACCCAGCAACAACTACAGCATTAATATCACAATTAACAGCTTGTAATTCCCCTGGACATAGGTGTGTGTGTGTGTGTGTTTGTGATGTGTTTGGGTGTGTGTGTGTGTGTTATAAAGGGACAATATTGAAATAGTGCCATGGAAGAGAAAATAGCTGGACCCAGCAGGATACTTTAAGATAGAGAAAAAAGCTTGTAAAACCTTTTACCATGCATCCATCTAGTCTGTGTGTGTGTGTGTGTGATGATGTGTGGATGTATGAATGTGTGTATGTGTGTATGCTGCTCTATTTTAGGCATTTTATATTTTATTTTTCTTGAAAGTGAGGATATTTTTGGAAAGCTTGAATATTTTGGGGTGGAACCTCATTATTTCTCCAAAGAGCTGTTAAAGGGTCAAGGCTTGGTTTCAGGGTTAAGGTATAATTTTTTAAAGATGACTAAAGGTGGAAGGTTTCAGTTGGGGAAAAGGGTCTAACAAATCTTTAGCAAGTCATATTTTATGTGAACATAACCCTGTTTGGCTGTTAAGCTAATATATGTAGACAAGTAAGGCAGAGGTTAGGTTTTTATTTCACAACGCGACAAAGAGGTTTTGTTTTCACTCCTGTTTGTATGTTTTTTTGTCAGCATAATTAAAGAAAAACAACTGGCTCGGTTTCATTAATCATGCTGGTTAAGCATCGGCCAAGAAAGAGCCTATTAATTTCTGGAGCGTATCCGAGTCATTGAGCGCTTAAACAAATTATTTGTCACTTCTGCAGGAGGACTGTGTTGTGGGTTGGCCCGTTCTTCCTCCCTTTCTCACGGCCACAACTGCCCTGTCAGCTCTGGCCGTGAGAACTTGTCTGTAAATGATGGGAGGGAGCATCGTAGAGACTATAAAACAGTGCATCAGTAAAATAAAATGTTATTTTTGTTTTTTTTCCCTTGACGGTTACATTCTACAGCACAAAGTACTGCGGCTCTTTATACATCTAAGGCAGACAGAGCAAAGCAATGCAACCTGGTTGAAATGTTTTACAGCCTGTAGTCCGACCTCACGCCCTGCACAGTTATTGACAACAGGCTACAAGCCCAGTTCCCCAAGGCCCAGAAGTATCCCAAACACTGCAAACTATGATAACAAAACACAAGCTCATGCAGGGTCATAAGTTAAGACTTAGAACCATATTTGGACAAACTCTAATCCCTTTAAACTGAATCCACAGTCATGTATACAGTGGGTGCTTCTCCAGATTTGCAGATTTTAGAAGAGTCAGTTATTGGGCTTGTAGAGGTTTATGCTCTCTGAGTGACATTATTGGTCTTTATATTTTCAAACAGTGTTATTTCTGGTGGTACAAAGTTGGTCTTACATCATGAGGACTAAACAATGTGTTACGGTGATAATAACTCAGCTGATAGGAAGTTTGGCAGGTTTGCTTCAGTGTTCAGTTCTACAGATCTAAAACATAAGCCTGAACTCTGATATATGAGGGAAATTATACACAATGTGCTGTTAAATGTGATGAGTAACCTGACACAATAATGAAGTATCACCTTGACAGTGATCACTACAGTAAGTATAAGTAAACTACCGAACTTGACACATAACACTGCAGTTTATGTTAGTGGTTAACGGTTTAATCTCTGTCTTATGTTTCTGCTCTAGTGTTCTTTTTCTCTTGTAAAGTTTTTGAAAAGACACCATCCCCCAAACCTATACTGGAGTCTCTTCACCACTGCTTCACCATGTAGAGAAATCCAGAGTTTAATAGGCCTGCTGCATCTAGCTTCTAAGCTATTATAATCATTTGCCAGGGGAGAGTTTAGCTAAAAGATAATGCTGCTCCTTTGCTATGAAACAAACTGACAGAGGTGAGCATAACCATGTGGAAAAACTGATTTTCCACTTCATCAACTCATTGATGAGAACTCAGAAGTGTCATGAAGTTTGAATCAATATCTGAATGTCACAGATCAGAGCTGCAGGTCATGATTCAAGCCACTTTGTAATAAATCTGTTATAAAAACGAATGCAGTACTCGGGCCAGTATTTTTGGAGTCATGAACCATTGTTTAATGCTGCACAGTAAGCTAACATGCACATTTGCATGATCCCGCCGGGGTTTGGGCATGTTTGAGAGAAGAGGAATGTTTCTGTGCTCCTTAAGGCATGAATACGTTTGTTTGTGTGTTTTTAACCTCTGCAAGGGTAATCAGTCCACACACCTGCCATAAAGAAAGGTTAAACCAAATGTTATAGAAAACCTCAGGGGTAAACACGATTCCCGGCCGACTTTCATGTTTGTTTTACTGAAAAAGCAAAATAATTCAAGGGAAAAAAATTGGAGGAAGTATGAGGATTGTTGCGGCTTTGATGCTTTTAATAATGATGTTTTGGACATGACGTTAGTTTGTGTTATTTTTTACGAATGTGCATGCATGTGCATAAAAGTCTATGCCTCTCTTTGTCTCTCTTTGTGTGTTTCAGTTGGCCGACCAGACTTGTGTGTTAGACCTAATACATTCATGCTGTTGCTCAAGGCCACAGCTGCAAGAATACGGTTTCATAATGCCGCTGCTTTTGCTGCCTGCATAATCCTTTCATATCTACTTTTTCTTCATCCTCTTTCCTTTCCTTTTTAGATTCTCTCTCCCTAATTTACCCTGCACCTCCCACTCCTTCTCCCTTGTTGTCATAAATTCCCCCAGAAAAGAAAAATGTCTTTGTTTCCTTGTTTTCTTTTACCCCTGATGACTTTTAAGTAAGACAGCTCATTTCAAGCCCAAAAATGTATGATCTATTGTTAGTCTTTTAAATACCTTTTCCCCAGAATGTGTCTTATTTGTAAATATTTGATGTCAAAAGACTTTTTACGTTAGTTGTTTGCATTAGAAACAATATCAAGCCTCCCAAAAGCTCATTTTATGAGCTTTGCTCTGCCTCATCAGTGTGACATCATCAGGAAATCCCCCAGCTCATCGTGACTTCACTTGTCAGAGTTCAGAGGCATCTTTCAGAGCAGTGCCTTCAAACGCTGTAACTACATCATACAATAGCTGTGCTGCAACATATGTACACTTGTGCATACATCTTCTAATGTTTTACTGTTTTAATGTTTTACTAATGTTTTACCCCAAAATCAACAAAAAAAAACTGTGATGTTATAACAACTAAACAAACTGTCTGAAGAGGGAGGTTTCTATCCTGGACTTAATAAATTGCTCATCACGATTTTGTTCATATAAGCTAGTTCCTGTCTTGTTTCCTGTAAAGAAAGGTTTATAATTATCCCTCAACTACTTACAAATAAAAGGACATAGTCCTTGGTTGCTTTGGGAAAAGTGGCGTGTGACGTGGAATCGGAGGCTGCAATTAACGCAGTGCAGCATCCTTCTGCTCCGCGGCTCCTCTTCAAAGGACTGAAGAAACAAAGAGATTTCAGAGAAACAGGTTGGCAGAACATTTGCTTGGCAGCAGGTTCACCAGGTTTATTTTTTTATTGAATTCATCCTTTGTTACTTGAACAGATGATCATCTGAAATTAAACGCCTGTGCAACTTTTACTAATCCGAAAGAGTTTTACTTAAGTGAAAAAGTCACTAAGACGCACAAAGCCAGAAGTTTGTAGAGTCCTTTGAAATCGTGACTAAGACTGAAGACATATTTTTGTGATTTCACGTTTGTCTTGATGAAAAATTAAGTCAAATTCATTACAAAACAATATGCAGCAGTCAAGGAATCAAACTGGCAAGTTAAGCTGATAAATTTTATTAGCATTTTTTTACTGTTTCAAAAAAAAAAAAGAGATAACCAGACTCACTGCAGTCAGGAGCTGTTTAAGCACTGTGAACCGAAGCAAGAATTAATTTGCACATTAACAAGAGTGGCATGTGCCCTCCCTCTCCTGGAGGTGATGAAGGTAAGTGCTTATTGACTGAATGCACCTTAAGCCATTATTCATTTGGAAGGAGTCCACTAAGTTATCTGCTGATGCGGTGGGTGTCATTAGTAACAGCATTACAATAGAGATGACTGCCAGAAGGTGTTTATTAACAGAATGGAGACAAATAAAAACCCTAATTAGACAAGGCGCATTTGTGGGCACATACAGTGTAACACTGGTTAAATACCAAAGAAATGTGTTCTAAAATGTCAACAACCTGAGGTGATCCATCAAAGCCTAGTTTCTCTCTAAACTATCCACTGAAATCAGTGTCAGGATAAATATGAAATACTGGAGGACGTGTAATTTCTGTTCTCTTGAGTGGATTCCTTTTCAATTTTGATCTCTGAGGCAAAAAAAAAAGTGCAAGATGTCTTTGTTGCAATGTTAAATATCTCTTGACAGTGTCATTTCAGTGGCATCTGCAGGACAGCCATGTTCAGTCATGCGTGTTATGTCACACTCCCATCACATCCAGGGAATATAATTGCCTCAGTGTTGGCATTTATAGTGTCAGTAGTGTTGCTCCGATGTGTGAATGATCTTTAACGAAACATTTACTGCTGCAATCAAAAGTTATGTTCGTATCAGTTCACCACATTTATGATGACAACATCTTTTTTAGTGAGACATCGGTGACCTTTGTAGCGACGGAGCTAATGAAAAGGCAAGCTGAGAAGATATTCTATTCTATTTTATTCTATTCTATTCTATTCTATTCTATTCTATTCTATTCTACTGATGCATGAATCTTAAAGCATGTGCACAGACAGGTGGCTGTTAGACTTGCCTAACATTTGTACTTGTTCTGTGCTCGATGGCCTGTGACACCCTGTTTGGGAAGGAGAGGTGACAAAACATGAGAGAATGGGAAGGCAAGGGAAGAAAAGGTTGTAAAGGTTTGAAGAGGAAAGGAGAGGATAAAACAAAAGATGAGCATGTTGTATTATTTATCTCCTGCAGATGTAGGTCTACATTATTTATCCTCCTGGGCAGCATATTTCTTCTCCCGTCAAAAAATTCTCAGTGTTAAGAACTGTTATTATTTTTTTTTACATTTATTTATCACAGTAAAGATCCTCTGCGTCGGATTTGTGCTCATTGTTTGCACTCACAATGCAGAGTTTAATCAAACCAAGTACACAAAATACATGTCTTTGGGTGTTTGGATATATAAGCATTTTTATTTTTTTTTTCCTCTTGAACACTTCTGAGCAAACTGCATTACTAATGTGTTTGTTTCTGTGTGTCCCTGGTGTTGTGTGTGAGTGTATTAGTGTGTTCGTGTGGATATATATGTGTGTGTGTGTGTGTGTGTGTGTGTGTGTGTTTTTGTTTTATAATGTCTTGGGCTGCATTGGTGTGTTTGTGTTATTTGTGTGTGTGTGTGCGTGCAAGTGTGACTAGTAGGTTGTCAGTGTGTGTTTGGACTTGCTGGTTATTCTAGCCTGGCTTTTTCAGAGGCAATAAAAAAGTAACGGGAGAAGACGGGGGGGAGGGATGGGGGGGAGGTGACAGGACTGAGCGATTGTTTCAAGTCGAGCAGCAGTTTCAGTCCACGGTTGAGAAAAAACGAAACAATGAAGAATAGAAATTTGTTCTTTTTCATTTACTGAAGTAAAAAGAGAACAATAATACGGGCCTGTTGAAGAAGGAAGCTTTGACAAAATAAAATGTGACTCAGAGTTTTGTGAATATTTTGTTTAAATTATTTTCAGGCTGTATTTGTCACACGATATGAACAAGTGAACTCAAGCTCGCAGAGTGCAGTTCATACGAAACATGAGACAACTGTTAAAAAAAAAAACAGACTCCTCTCTTTTCTCGTCTTTCTCGTGCTCTTTATCTCTGTCTCTCTCTTTCTCTATTTGGCACACATACATGTACACTAACACACACACACAGATCATCCTCACCACCCTCCTTTGAGACAGCTATGAAACCCGATCACAGATCAATACTGAGTGGTGTTATGGTTGCACGGGGAGGAGGCTCAGGCTCGATAGTTTTCTAGATGTTGGGTGAAGACTGTGATGCCAATTTATATTGTACCAAGACCATGGAAAATACTTTTTTTTTTTCTAATTGGGTGGCAGGTTTAAATGTTATTCACCTACCAAGACGCCTCAAACACTGATCAGATCAGGAGTTTAATTATTTCTTTAAAACAAGAAGATGTAACTTTTGCTTAACAGCAGCTAATCGACCGTTAAGTAATAAAGGTAAATATTTAAACATTGTGAAGAACAATTAAAAAATTAAGTCAATAGCTCAACTAAGCGTTTACATTAGTCACCGTATGCCACCAGTCATACCAGACCAAGTAACAGTGACACAGCAAAAACCCCTGAGTTCATTGTGTTTCGTTTCTAATAAATTCAACTTTTAATTTGCGAGAGAAAAAGTTAGTTGCTGCTTATTTTGAAAGTCACAGAAACTTCATTTAAATGTATGTTTATGAGAGCCCATGACGTGTTAAAATGCCAGTAAACACAGCAAAAAAACCTGAAGCTCAGTGAAGGTTGAATCCAATAATAGTTGAAGGTACTCGCTTCGTCTGAGGGACTGTATAATGATTCATTTGTTCCTTTTGAAGTTGTGTCAATGCCATTTAAAACCGAAGATTTAGTGGAAAAAAACTCTTTGTTTTCCCATTAGAAACACCTTGTGCATATGATTAGATGCTTTATAATGATGACTGAGACCCATGGGCGACATTGTGTGTGCTTGCGTTTGATTATGTGTGTGTGTGTGTCTGTGTGTGTGCATGTCTGTGTCTGTGTGTGTGCGTGTGTGTCTGTGTGTGTGTTCAGGGCTTGGCTGGGTGAGGCTGAAGGGAGGAAGCATGGGTGAATGACAGCAGTTTGTTCTGCATTACTTCAGTCACTCATCATGTGTACCTGTAGCTGTCAAAGTAGCGTGTGTTTGTGTGTGTGTGTGTGTGTGTGTGTGTGTGTGCATGTGTGTGTGTGTGTGTTTGTATGCTGGCACGTGCACCTCTGTATAACAACACAGAGTCAACAGTGAAACTCGCAATCCATCATTTTTGACTCTTTTCTTCCCCCTCATATTATTTCTTTTTTTGAAAGTCCTGTATTATTGTCCCAGATTGCAGTCTTCATTCTTTCGCTCTGGGTGTTTCCTCACTCTGTCTCTCTGGTATTATTGAAGGGATTTGCTAATAAACGTGTTGCTTGTCCTGTTGCCGAGCCAACCGAGCAACAAATATTTGGAGCTATGTGGCACCTTCCACCAACATTCCAGGATTTGCTGTTTTGGAAAGTTGTCTTTCTCTCCTCCTTCCTTAATCCTCCATCCAACTTTCAGCCCTCCCTCTCTCTCTCTGTTCTCTCTCTCTCTCTATTTATCTCTCCTTCACCCTTCACTGTCTCTGCCCTCCTCTTTTCTGCCTCCCTCCAGATAAATGGACTCTTTGTCTCCTGGTTAAATGAACTTGAAAACAGTAAGTTGGGACAAGAGGTTCTGTCTAACAGCAGGAAAACACACTGTAACTGGGCACTAGTGCAGATCAGGAGAAGTAACTGCTCTGTCATTATAGCTGCCTGGATGGACACACCCAGCGCTCTGCTAAAAGATTACTACTCCATTAATGTCCTGTGTGTACTCTATGCACTTAAACTAGAAGCCCTGCAGGCCCTGTCCAGCTGTTGGCTGCTGGAATAGCCACCTTTTTTCACCCTTGTAGCGACAACACTGACACTGATTGGTAGAAATGTGTTGAAAATGAAGGAATGTTTAATTTGTTCATTGCCACACATTGTTTTTCCTCCTCAGCGATGGCATGCCTGTACAAATCAAAGCTAGCTAACGTTTGTGTTTTTTGGATGAAACTGTGTCCATGTATACAAGCTCTAACAAGATGATGTCGGAGCTCTGTTTAAAATTAACCATACGGAACGTTCAAGTGAGGACAACTGAGGCTCATCATGTTTATTCTCTCGTACATCAAAGTAAAGTTTGACCAAAACTTTTTTCCATGTCAGTTACAATTTGGGAAAGATCGTGGTTTGGGTAGTTTTTTTTTCTTTTTTTTTTTTTAAAGTTGGTGGACCTTCTTCATCTTGTTACAGCATGAAAACATGTGGTTAAGGTTGTACAACGATCAAGGTTGTAATTTAAGAAAAAAAAAACAAAATAAAAGCTGGTGCCACGCCATTGTTCCAATGGCTTATTATTCTGAAACCCCAATAGTCATAAAAATGTCCCATCGGACCGAAAGCCCATTTGTCTGACAGCTTGTTATCCTGAAAACAAACACCCATTGGTCTGAACGCCTGAACTCAGAAAAAAAAAAAGAAACACTCTCCCTGCACTGAGTTTTTCCCAATCTTGTCTGCTTTGTGTCTGAATGGCTCTGAACCTGACATGCTTTTCAAATCCTAAATATGTAACCAACCATCTAATCCTGACCCTAATCAAGCAGTAAACACTAACCAATTAAAAGCAGAGAATGAAGCACTTGGCCTTCGGAGTAATGCTCATTTGTTTTCAGAATAACGGGCTGTTGGACAAATGGACTTCAGTCCGATGGGGATATTTTTGGAATAATGGGCCGTCATGAACAATGGGCAGCACCCCCCCCACAAAACAACGCTGACTGTTGGTTGGATTTACACAAACTTTGTCACTCTATAACAAGGTCACCTGACCTCCTTGTGATTCCTTTGGAGATAGAAAGATAGAAAGATAGAAAGAGAAAGAGATCTTTGCAACATTAATATCAACACATGTTGTTTTGGCTCACCTGCATAAATGACTGATGCTATCATGCTATCATTGTTCTTGAGAGGACAGTCTCTATATTGTAAATATTATACAAACTGTTTTGCAGCTTTTACAAGTTCATGTGCAAATCAAGAATTTTCATACAAAACATGCAAAACATAAGCAATATAAAAAAAAAAAAATCTTATATAATGGTCTCACAAACAAAGCAGTTAAATTTAGCTCCATCTCAAGGCTATAACAATAATGACATAACATTTGGCTGAACTATTTTACATGATGAGTGCTTCTACTTATGTTTTAAAAATAAAGTTTAACCAGAGTATCTTTTTCTTGAGTAAAGGATGTGAATACTTCTTCCTCCACCGTCTCAAAGTCACAAAGGCTTGAAAACTGAACCACAGCGAGAGCTAAAAGACTAAAGTGGCAGATACGAACTTCCCCTCATTAATATGCCGCTTCAATTTCATTTCAAGTTTTCCTTCCTGTTCATGCTTTGTGAGTCTGAAGCAGCGATCAGTGAATCCTTAGTTAATCATCAGATTAACTTATGGCTTGGCTGAGTTCATGCTGGGTTTTCTGAAAGGATATCAATTCTTTTACTGGGAAATCTGAGACTTCTGACAAGTGATATACAAGCAGTGCCTGGGAATGTGCTTGCCTAAGGATTTAAGTGCAAGCCTGCACACACATACAGTGCAAACACACACACACACACACACACTCAAAGTCCAATTCAGTTTCAGAACTACAGTCGGGGCTATCACTTGCATGCAGCAGCAGTTTAGCTGTTGTAATTTGCAGTCCTGCAGCACGTCTGCATGCTGATGGAAACCAGGAGCTCTGTGAGGCATCCAGCTCATCTGGTCCGTCTTCTTTAGGGGTTTACAACATATTGTGACAAGTGTGTAGGTAGATGTAGCTCCATAAAACGAAGCACGTTTAACTCTCTTAATCCTTACCATAATTTTTGGCCTACTTTTGTCAGGAGGCTTGAACTTACCGAAAAGATACAGCAGGGACTGTTGCTGTAAACTGAGCTTTTTAACATCCCACAGCTCAGGGTTTATGAGATCAATGCTGGTATACAGTATCTGTTTGCAATCTGTGCTTTATCTGATTTTGCAGATTCTTGTAATTTAATGTGCCCTTGATGCTTTACTGTTTGTGCAGGAGTTGGTGACCTTTACAAATAAAACAGCAGAGGTAGCCTGTGTGAGTCTGAGTAATTCATATGTGCACATCAAACCAGTAAGTGTGCAATGGAAGTGCTTCATGCCTACCTATTTCTTTCTTTCAAAGAGGAGATAGGGATCTTGCAACATGTGGTATGTGTGTGTGTGTGTGTCTTTTTTAGTTTGAGGTGGCTGCAATCAGTGGCTAACTCTACGGAATGCACTTCCGCCCTCTCAACCAATCATTAATCTGTATTTACTCAGTGTAGCTCGGGGCACTCCGGCCGTGAGAAATCTCTCCCAAATCACCGCTCGACTTTAGCACTCTTGCATGTGTGTGTGTGTGTGTGTCTCTATGTGTGTGTGGATATGTGTGCAGTCAGACTGGTTTGTCAGAGAGGAATAGAAAAAAATAGTCTCAGCCGAAACTGACTCCCGTGCATGCACATAGACACGCATGTTGTCCGTGTTTCACATGCAAACACACACACACGGGTGATTGAGTGAGCAGTTGGAACGCTGTCTACACTTTAAGTCCCGTCGCTATCTCAGAAGGTTAAAGGCCACGGCTCTTATCACACACTGAGAGTGTGTGTGTGTGTGTGCATGCATTAGGCTGCTTGTATGTGTGTGTATTTGTATAACCCTGTGCACAAAAGTCTATGTGTGGGTGCATGTTTGAGAAAACACAGACTCATGGCTCATGGGACTGCTCAGGCTGTGTGTTTTGGCTCTGTCAGGCAGACCATTACTATGGCGTCGAAGGTCAGGTGGTCTGGCCAGAAGGCCCAGATATATTTGTATGTTTGAATTAGGTATGTGGGCCTTGATAAATAACCTCTCTGGGAAATTGATGTGCACTTCCTTAGTTCTCAGTAGATTTTGTGGGATTCTTAAGACACTTCCAAAGACTGCTCTGTATGTCTGAAGGGTGAGGTCTGATCAGACAGGCCACCCTGGAAGGTCACAGGATTTATACCTGTTAAACCACGAAATAAAGTATCCTTGACTAACACTTTGAACACTTTACTGTGTCAAAGAGACTACAAGCAGCTGTAGAAACTTTGGTTATACACCTTTACATATCCCAGATGTTTTTAAGTCACTCCTCCTTTTCCCCACAACCTGGGAGTTATAATTGACTATGGAAACATGATTTATTATCACTTTAACATAAAAATGGAAAAATACATCAGATAAATCACAATATTATGACATTAGAGTGATCTTGTTTATTGTTACCACACTACCAAAAATACTTTTTGTATTGATTATGTCTTTCAATTATTAGTAACATCTAGTGTCTTGTCATGATGAAAACATGGCACACAACACGACTTCAACCAAAAACATTACTAATACTTAAACTTGTACCAACAGTAAGACTGATACTAATAACACTGATACTATTATTGGAAACTCTTCAGTTGTATTAAGATAGCAGATCATGAAAGCTCTGTTTTAACTCAATAACAAGTATCTGGTGATGGCAGGCGGCAGAAAACAGTCCAGGGAACCGTTCTGCAGTCCCCTCTCATCCAGGTTACTTGAGGTCAACATGCGGCCAGGCTGACCTTATGTTTGCTTTTTCTTCTCTTTTTGTTTTCCAGCACCGTTTCTCCTGCTTCTTCTGTCTGTCTGTCTGTTGGTTGGCCTCATGCATTTTAGCAGACTGTTTTAATTATGAATGTCCAGAGGTCTCTGTTTTCTCTCTTTTTGTTTCTCTCTCTTTAAATCCAGGTCAACAACCATGTAAATCTTAGCTAACGGATTCCTCCGAGGTTCTGCACGGCCCTGGATGTCTCCTTGGTTTCTGCACGCAAAGGTTATTTTGCAGACAAATCACACATCTTTAACTTTACTGGGGTCTAAAAACCTTTTTAAACAAAAATTCTCACTTTTTCAGCATCCAAGTGGTCTAAAGGGACATTGACAGCGTCCTCTCGTCGTCTCTTTATTTGACTTTGCCACTGTGAACCATTAGAGCAATAGTTTGACAGTTTGGGAAATACCCTTAATAGCTTTCTTCCTAACAGCTAAATGATAAGATCTGTACCGCACTCATGTAGGTACAGTAATTATGAAGCTACAGTCGGCAGCCCGTTATCTTATCTTAACACAAAGATTGGGAGCAACAAGCATTAAAGGCGCTGCAGGGGAGGAATTTTTTTTCCTTTTGTACCAAAGCGAGCCGAATGTTTCACCCTGTTTCCAGTCTTTATGCTAAACTGCAGGTGCCAGCTATGTCCTTCAGTGATGCATGAGGGTTATTTTGTTTTGTTTTGTTTTGGCCTTGTGTTTTATGTTTGCTATGTTTATGCTTGTATGTATATTTTATTTAATTTCCATAATAAGAGCTCTTTTGGCACATTATATGTAAATTGCTCATATTTATGTGAGTTCTTTAGGCCCTGTTTTGTAGCTGTTGTGGGTTTGCATAACAAAATGTTTGATTTTTATATTTTCTTTTTGTGTGTCTGAACAACTTCATGACACACGGGTCACGTCAAGGACCATACAATGAATGCATTCATTTATTCATATATGTTGAGAACTCCTGGAAGGTTTAATTGCAAAATAACCAAAGA
>JAUZTA010000025.1:20924810-20939314 GCA_034780835.1 Ctenochaetus striatus
CGCTGAAATTCATACAACGACAAGCTGACAGTAATGTGGTCGAGCGGCTGAGATTGCAGGTGTACGAGAAAAGTGCTTCATTTATGTTTGTCAAGACTTCTTATTTGTGAGCAAATTTAAGCCAGTAGCAGTGAGTGTATTGCACGTGATTTATAAATGTACTTTAATTGCTTAAATGTGTCTAGTCTGTCAAGCCCACACATCTAAATGACGTTTCCAGACTGACATGCATTCAATCAGGCAGCGGAGGAAGTCATTTTAGCGTAATAGCGATAAATGAGTGGGCTAACTGGCACTAATTACCCATTGTGCATGTATATGTGTCAAAGTGTGTGTGTCTTTGACGTGCCGGGTAGAGACACCTACGATAACACAGCTGTGTCTTATTCCCTGAGGCCTGGGAATGATTGTAATGGAACTAAATGTCCCTCTTTATTTATTTTTTTTACTCTTTTTTTAATATTGTAATTTTCTTCGATGTCAGCTCTTCGTGTGCTCATGTCCTGCCCATTGTGCTCTTCTCTACTCTCTCCTGTGTGGGATGGAGAAGTGGAGAGACAGATGGAGAGAATGGACAGACGTCACTGTCAGTCGATGTAGGAGCTCTGAGACACTCACACACTTTCATTCAGCTCATCACAAACGCCCCGCTGTCTTTATCTGTCTGGGTGCCATGCCGGTTAGCAGTGGGCGCGTGACGTTATAGTGGAGTAGGATTCCATTGTTTGCTTTTGACGTGCGCCGCCCTCAGTGTGTGTGTATGTGTGTGTGTGTGTGTGTGTGTGCATTTGTTTTGACAGTGTGGTTTTGTGAAGGGGACGTATTCGTATGTGTGGTTTTGCACAGCGGAGAAGTGAAACTAGTGTAGAACCAGCGACAGCACCGTCCCTTCTCTCTTTCAGCCATAATGTGAAATATACAGATCGAAAGAGCTCCGTGTCACGTACAGCCTCCTCTCAGCTCTGCTGTTTCTGTTGATGAGTGTGCTGTATTTTGCAGCGCAACAATCACACTTTTGCATCAAGGGCAGAAATTACAACTTTGTGCAAATTCAAGTTCATGGATTATATGCTGACATTGATGTTTGATGCACGTAAGCTAAAAAATACACTTGAGGAATGAACTAATGCCTGGTAAGCTAATCTGTCTGGGCAATAGACCATCACAGAGGCATTTTTCATCCATGTGCTAGTTAAGAGTGCCATTGTGCCAACATACTCATATGTTTCAGCTGTGACTGTGCCATGCTATAGGTGTTTAATGTAAACAAATCCCTAACACGAGGACAGGCCTCAGTGGAGCATGGGCTTCAAGAGCAGCAGGAAGGACTTACAATGAAACCACTCAGGCTGCTTCCTCTCTGTGCAGAGGCGCTGAGAAGGAGGCACAGTGCCAGTTTCTCCTCCTCTTGCCCGAGGGGGGAGTTTTATAGAGAACTGCTCAAGAGTTTGGGAACATACAGAGAAAATAGTTTGATGGGCTGCTGAGTGATTGATTGATGACTTTGTTTGCCATGGTGTTGCAAAAGCTGCTCAGGTGTTACATTAGCACATATTAAAAACACACCATGTTATTATGCCCTTGTTTTGTCATGTTCCCAGCGCACATGTTAGCTGGATGCACCTTTTTCGAGCGTGTGCACCGTGCCATGTGGTACGAAATAAGGAAAGGCGCTGATGCATACACTCGAGTCATTGTGCTTGTGCACCTGAAAGCTGTGTTTATTTTCCCCGCTGCTGCACATGCACGCTCTGTTTTGTGTGTCGGTCCTGAGAGCAACTTCCTGAGGTTCTCCTCCAAGCTTCCTGTCTGAGAAGTCAGAGGTTATCTGCAAACCCTGCCCCTTTCAACCCACACAGGTCCATGCAGCTGTTTCCTCCGATGATTATGGATCAGATACACTCACATGCACACGTGTTCTGGGATTTCAGCAGCACCACAGAAATGTTCCTGGTTACTATAAGCATGTAAAAAGCTACTGGAAGTATAGTTACATTTCTGCAAAATATCTTGTCTTTCTGGGAGGATGCTTTTATGTATCTGATTTGTGTTCCTCAACTTCTCTTTTTTACATCAGTTTTGTGTGTGAGTGTGTTAATGTCTGTTGTGTGTGTATGTAGAAGGGGTGTGGTTGTGATCTTAATTCTAGGACAGGAACTTTACTCCAAATGTGTGCACTTTATTCAGTGTGTATCTATTATATGAGTGTGTGTGTGTGTGTGTTTTTGGAACATCTGCTCCTCGTTGGCTTTGTTTTTCCTCCTCAACATGGCCCACCCTTGTCGTGGGTGCTGGACTCCTAAGTTCTTCTGCGGAAAAAGAGAGACAGAGATGGAGAGAGGTTGAGATAAAGAGGGAGAACATTTTCTACAGCCATTTCAGTAGAAAGAATTTTTATCTCATTGTCAAGGGATTAGCATCAGTGTGTTTTTGCGAGCTCCAGTTCAGTTCTTATTCCCACTTTCCACTCTGTTTTTCCTTTGCTCTTCTCTTCCTCCCCCCTCAGTGTTTCTCCCGTGGCCTTGCTTGCTCCATCACCTCCCTCAAGGCAGCAGATGTTGGGTCGGTGTCCAGATGTTTTGTGTTTATCATTCTCCGGTCACATCTTTAACAAACTCTTATACAGTAAACATTTACAGAGGAGTCTCTTCTTCTCTGCTGCCACACTGTGCAGTAACAGGCTGACATTATACAGAATGTGGTAAAAAGCAAAAAGACATCAAGGCCGGGAGAGAAAAACAGGGTATAAAAGAAAGAAATCCAATGCCACCTACACATTCACTTGCTTGTCGCTGAGAGCGACAGCTGTTCTTGTTCTCCTCTGTTTGTAAGACAAACACACAAGGCACTGTTGCACACACTGATACACACACACACACACATAAAAATAGGCTCAGGTATGCACGCACTTCATAGTTTCTGTACTGGTTTGAGTCCAACATCTTCTCTGTCGACAGTGTTGACTTGACAACAAGAGAGTGTTCTGTCACTCGCGTGCAGCCAGAGTCCAAAACAAAAAGGAAGTCTTTAGATCTGCTTTTACATTCACTCTAGAAATCACTCAGTCCTGACAAGTGTTGCGTACATGAGAGCATTTTTTTTCTGTTTTCAACCAGCCAGTCTACAGGCCCGTATTTCATTTCTGACACCTCTGTTGTTTCATAACCGTGTCACTCAGTTAAACAGAGAGATAAACTGACAGACTTGAGCCTGAGAGGGTTTTTTTTCTATTGATTTGTATTTTACATTTGACTGAGACATAATAATTATGTCCCTGCTGCTCTCTCACACGCAGCCACGAAGGGAAGCATCAGCTATTAATATTGAGCAACTCAGCAGTCAGATACCAAAAACAAAACTATAAATAATTCTTCCTGCAGTTCACCTGGCTTGTCCTGGCTTGGCACTTTGATAGAACATGCAGAAAAACAAGAGTACATACCAGCACATGGAGGTGCAGAAAAACGCCCATGCATGCTTGCACAGCTTTGTTCTAACATTTCTACTAGAATATCAATTAAATCTGCAAACTTTATATGCAACATTGCTTATTTGGTTATTTTACTGCTTACTGGTGCATGAAGGGATCATTTTGTGCAGGTTTAGGGTTGCTTCGCTGCTAAATCTCCTGTTTTATTGGATGAATTGGTTGAAATATAGTTGGCGGTATCCATTCATGATCCCCTGTGGATGAATCTTTATGACTTTTTATGATTTCTTGACATTTTATTGCCTGAATCTGGCTAAAAATTTAACGTACACTGAAAAATGTCTTAATGGCGCTGATTGGACTGGCACAGACATTAATGATTCTCAATCGATGAATCCCAGGTGATCCCATTTTACATATAGACACTATTAAATAAGTTAGCAAAGGTAGGAAGGAGTCAGACAGACAGGTGAGATGAAGCCGATGGAAAGACAGACTGTCAGACAGACAGAGCCACGGCAGCTCGATGCTCCGGCGGGTTAAAATGCTGAACTGCAGGTCGCTGAACTTGACCGCACAGACCACACTCTCTGGCACAGAGGTGTGACACGCAGCTTGACGATGACATGACACCATGCTGCCAATTAGGAGGGATTCCCTCCCATTCCTTCTCTCACCTCCTCTCCTTCACTTTTCCCCATTCACTTCAGTCTTGTACAACATGTTCTACCTGCTATGTGATATAACTGGATGATTGATGGATAACTTTTGATCAGATTTTATTAGTTTCACATTATGTCTGTATAAAATGGACAGCATGACAGCTTCTGGAAAGTGGGGCCAACACATCTCGACAGCCCCCTGGTGTCTGACTGCGGCATGGGTTACAAATTCAGCCTTCCCATGTTATCAAACTGGCCATACTAATGGTTTAAAAATGGCGGTATTAGCTGGAAATGCATCCTCCTTCTTAGCTACAGTAGGTGTCTTCAGCTACTCACCCAACACTAATCTTCTCCTACCTTCTTCTTCTTCTTTTTTCTTCTTTCCTCTTCTTCTGCCTTTCTTCTCTTCGCTTGAACTTCAACCCTACTATTGTACGGTACCCTCTTTATTCCGAAACTCCTCCTCTTGTTGTTTTAAATGCTCCTTTCCCCCTCACAGCATCACTTATCCAGGTGATGACATCCATCTCATGTCATGGCAGACAGGCTGCTCTGTGTGACGTCCAGCCAGGCACTTAATCCTTCACTTATATCTAGTTAGCCTTTGTTAGCCCTTTGGCACGCCGGGCTGGGGACATGGAGACAGGCAGGGAGGCCGTCGGACAGACAGCTGCTGCTGTGGGGCGACAGTTAAACCCCCCTCTACTGCCTGAAAACACACACACACATATGCATCATAACTTGTAAAGATGAGAGTGTGTCTTGTTTCTCTCACCTTGTTCTCTCGCGCTCATTCACAGTGTGTGAAAGATGTTTGTACCGACACCAAATAATTTATTGTCGACAGAGTGAAGAGAGTGATAATTGAGAGGATTAAACATTTGCAAACAAGAAGGAGTCACAACCTTAAGCTCAGCAGCTGGGGTTTTTTCTTTTTTTCACACTTTAATTAAATATATTTCCTTTAATTTTAATCTTTATTTGTTCCATTCGCAGACCCAACCAGGACAGTGCAGCACATTAAGTCTGCAGACAGACCGACAATAAAAGCAATTCATAAGTCACAGACAAAGAGAAAAGTTTTCCTCTCCGTGCCAGCAGTCATTTGTTTAAAATTTATAGGCGAGTTTTGGTTGGGCCATTTTCTGCTGAGTGACTGGAAATTGTAAGTGGCGACTTTTACTCCTTACACATTTACAATGTTGTTGGCAACATCCTAACATCTGCCACTATATGACAGGAAATAGTAAAGAGTTTAGCCTAAATGCTTATTGGAGGAAATGTACCCAAATGTGTGTTTATGGTTGATAAAGCATCAGTGCTAATAAAAAAAAAAGACTGTGAATACACATGGAGGAGAAGGAGTAAGAGAGGCAGCACACACACACACACACACACACACACACACACACACACACGTGCACACACTGAGGAACACTTATTCATTCCACTTAGTGGTTCTGAGAAAGAGCAATGCTCCTCATAAAGCACTGAGTCATGAGTATGGCGAAAAATTCAATCATGGTTTTCCCTCTGGACCCTGAGCTTGATTCCCATCAGACACACACACACACACACACACACACGCGCATACACACACAGATCCAAAGTATGTCTTCCCATCAACACACAACACACTCCCATCCACTACTGTTTAGCAGCTGATAAATTTTCCTGCCTACAAACTTATGTGCTTCTTTACCACTCGTATAAAACATAAGAACAGTGTGTGTGTTGAAAAATAAGTGTGAGTCTGTGTGTGTGTGTGTGTGTGTGTGTGTGCATGTGTGCGTGTGTGTGTGCCCTTGGGTATATTGGTAATTAAATAAAAAAAGCTGATTTCATGGTAATTGTTCACGGTAGAAGTCCAATCCCATAAATTGGCCATCTTCCACAGCTTATTATTTTAAATGGCTGGAGTGGAGAGAGATGCAAGGATACAATCTAGATATTAAAGGGAAAGGAGAGAAGAAAGCTTTAGTGGAGGAGGAATGGTTGATGGATGGATAAAAGGAACAAATTATGAAAGGGCAACCTGTTTCTAAGCTTAGTTACTTGCATAACTTAACAGCCTCTCTTGGTTTAGCAGAAGCCTCATTTGTCCAAAGGCAGGGAAAAGTGTAAGAAGTACTTTCAGATACGATAAACGTTTTGAGCTGATGAAGCGGTTTTGGTTGAAAGTGAAAGAAGAGGCAGAAAAGCGAGAGGTGAGAGATAGTGGATGGGGGGGAAAAGGTCGAGCGCGCTTCAGATCAAGGGACGAGGAGGGCTGAGATGGGATGATGAGGAGTGGAGTGAGATGCAGAGATGGAGGAGTGAAGGGAGGGGAAGTCCCTCAGGGAGGTTCATCTGTCCACGTATGTAATGAAAAGATAGTCATCTATGTACCCGCCAAATGTAGCGTATCGATGAAGCGCTAACAGCTTCGCTCTCTCGCTCTCTGTCTCTAATCACTTGTGTTTGCACGGAGGTCACAGGCCTCGTCGAGATCTCGCTGCCTGAAAGCAAACCAAAACCTTTTGTCTTCGATGTTGGTGGACCACCTCCTACCCCGCACTGGTATGCACTCTATCCCCCCTCTATCCCCAGCTCTGTAGCAGAGGTCAGAGGTCAGGAGCTGGCAGGTGATTGGATGTTGTTGTGGTAAGAGAATACTGGGCCGCTAAGTGCTGCAAAAACACCAACTGTCTCTGATATTACTGGCCATGGGCTTTCAGTCTACTAGTGTGTGTGTGTGTGTGTTTGTTAGGTGTGTGTGTTAGAAGAGTGTGTGTGCATGCACGGGTCAGAAAGGGACAAGGACCAGATTTTTGTCTTGAACTAGACCTTCTGAGCACACAGCCCACCTGGAAATTAACAGGATCCATGTGTCTCCATGAACCCAAGTCTGCTTGTGCATATGAGATTATAAAAGAGCCAAACTGCAAGCTGCAGTATTTAGAAATGTCTTCAGATCACATCTGACATTAAAATTAGTTATAGTTGGAGCTTTAAAAAGACAGACAGTAACAGTTGGACATGCACTATCATTCAGACACTTTAGGTGCTGCAGAGGCTGTGTTGCAGACAGACTCTCCACTTATGTTTTTGATGAGCCGGCTGTAGACGCATCATAAACTAGCATAGCTGGAAGAGTGCCGAGGTCGAGTGAGAAGAGACAGGCCAGAAGTGACAGAGGTGACACATTTCTAAAACATAAACTAACAAGTGTTTTTCTATCCAAATACAGTTTACATGTGCTTTCTGCCTGAGAAAAGTTGGCTAGTTTACTTTTTAAAACGCTAACATTATTACCTCAATCAGAAGAGGAATGCTAAGTGCTAAATGGTTATAAATTGGCTGCAGAAGTTTTACTCGGTAGATGCCAGGGATATGAGGTTTGATATGAAGTTGATATTAGAGGTGGAATTCATAGGTGTTTGCTTTCCGTGTGGTTAGCAGAGTTAAATAGCTGCAACAGTTTAAGAAAATATGAAAAATAATAATAATAGAGGTTAAAGGTTGGCATCAATATATGCCAGATATTTATAGAAGCCGAGATCAGGCATATATTTTTTATGCAGTTTTCATCCATGGCTACAAAAAGTTATTTCACTCTCCTCCTCCATTAACTGCGCAATTTGATGTGTCATATGTGTAGGTGGGAAGAAAAGGCCAGGAAAATTAAATGCTTTGACTTATAATGGATGTGTGCATTGTACGCAATGAACAGAGGAAGTCTAAAGACAAGATGCGCCAGAGCCTTTCTTGTCTCTAAAGCCCATCAGCTTTTGAGGCATTGAGGTTTTGAGTGTGTGTGTGTGTGTGTGTGTGTGTGTGTGCGCATGGGTGTGTGTGTGTGTGCGCATGGGTGTGTGTGTGTGTGTGTGTGTGTTTTTTGATGTTCAGTACCACGTTTGTGTGTGTGAGTGTGGGGAGGGGGCTCTTGTGGTGAGAAGCTGGAGGCTAAAAGTCGAGGTGGCCCGTTGTAAGCAGTTTTAAGGGGTGTTGTATGTGTGATACAGTTGAGCTGATGAAACAGAATTCAAGAGAACCGTTAAAAGCATTTATATTTAAATGTAGCTAGGTTATTAGCTTGTGGTGTGTGGTGTACATCTCATAAAACTGCCTGTCACATGTTTCAGTCTACTTCCTGCCGACATTTTGTTTAGAACTACAACAAAAATGCCTTAAAACTTCATTTAGGTAATTCACTTATTTATTTCTGCATCATTGTCATGTTTGTCTCCCAATGCAGGTGATCTGTCTGATTTGCTATGGGCCATATCTTAATCAACAAAGCTGTAGTCCAAAGAGGACATGATCATCTTAACCTAAGAACTTCTGTAATTAATAAATTGTATTTAATTGTTGTTTAATTTGAAAGGGGGTGAACCAGCAGAGAGCCATTACTCAATTCTGCAGTTCCCTTCAGATCTGCATTGCATTTTAGCCTCTTACAGGTTATTGTTTTGTTATTTTAAGCCCTCAACTTTATGGTTTTGGTTCATTCTCACTGCTCTCATAAGTGTTTTATGTGAAAAAGCTGTACAACTGACTTTACACCTCCTGTTGAGTGCCAAACAGTAGACAGACAAAGTTAGCATCCTGCTGGTTAACATATTGGAGCATTTAGCAGCAAAAGACAGTTTTCAAGAGTTGGTTCAAACCAAAACGGAGCTAAAACCAGAGTGAATGTTAGATGTACATTCGTCAGATGGCAAGACATAGAACTCCAAATTAGAATTAATATTTATTTGTGTCTGCAAGATGAGTTAATAGGCCACTGTTGGCTAACATGCTAACATGTTTTCTCCCTTTTACTAGCAGGTAAACTTCAAAGAGGTGATATTAAGTTAGTGTTATGTTTACAGCTTATAACAATGCCTCCAACTGGCCAAAAAAATCAACTAATGAATGTTTTAGCAATTCTTGACATTCCAGTATTCATTAAAGCAAGACAAACAGCAGCTGAGCTAAAAGCCAGTTTGTTTGTTCTCCCACAAAGGTTCAAAATCCCTGCTCTATGAAACCACACACTTCTTCTGAGGTTTGTTGCTAATCTTTGAATTAGTTTTGTGCTGGGCTTCAGCTGTCTGTTGCACTGGAAGGTTCAGTCGGGATGTGTGATGCTGTGCAGGGGCACAAAGTTATGCATGTCAAGAATGTGTGAACTCTGTAAACAACACATTTCTAATAGCGCAAAATGGTCTTCTGCGGTATGTTGGGATTTATAATGTGTATACTTGTGCCAGCTCTTCATTACCCATGAGCTTTGAGTAAATTGATATCAGCGAGAGTCTGAATGAGCTCAATACTCAGGAATTACATGATTATCGTTTCGCCTCCTGCAGTTTGAGGGTTAAGCTCAGTGGCAGCCACCCTGACTAAAAGAATTTAGTATGTGTTGGTTTTAAGGAGAGTATTAGTGTCACATGGCCTACACGCTGAGTCAGATGCTTTCTGCCGCTGCAAGAAAGAATTTAAGAGCTGAATGGAAGCATTAGTGAAGCCATGTAAGCCACATTTCATTGTATGTAAGATAGGGGCTTTGTGAGAGGAAGGTCTAGGAAATCATCTTTCAAATCCTACATGTCGGAAAATGCAGTGAACACAAAGAAAAATTGGATTTAGGTTGGGTGGTGCTTTTAGGGAAGCGAGGACTCAAGAAATTATTCTTTCAAAAACTGTTGACTGTTCATCTGTTTGTCAGAGTAAAATGCAGGCCATCTGTTCGCCCCTCTGCTTTTCACTGCTGACGTTATGTTTCATCCTGCCAGCTTTCTTCTGGGTGTAAAGTTCTGATGACACTACACGCTCCAGCCTGCTTCCAAGGTGTATTGTGCACATATGTAACTCGATATAATCCCCCTCCTCTTTAGCAAATTTCCAGTAACTTTCTGAAGTTTGAGAGCGCTTCCCCAAAGACAGATTTTTTCTCACATCTCACATCTCACATCTCACATCATCTCTCTCTTGTGTGTCCAAACAGCTCACGGCCATATTTGCTTTTGGAAGCTGTGGCGGATACTCAGGAAGGAATATCGTGTCTATCCTCTGTGGTGATGGCAGAAATGAAACTCTCGACGCCAACTTTCACTACCCATTTAGGTGAGAATCACGGCACATTTTCACTGTGAGGCACAGGTTTAAAATTTCACTCATCATTTAGTTACACTATTATTCTTTAAAAGACCACCAGCATCGATGATTGTAGGTTCAGTGCAGAACAGCATTTAAAGGAATGACCATCTAAAGGCAGGAATGATGATGATTTGAACCTTGCATGTTGTTTTGTGGTCAGGTTAAGCCAGGTCCCACTCGTCGAGGGAAACACCACGATTTGTAACCAGTCTGTCTCGACCACACACATGATGGGAGACTCTGCCTCCTCAGCAGAGTTCTTTGTGGGCATCGCCATCATCTGCTTCCTGTACAGCATGGCGGCGCTGTTGGTGTATTTAGGTTACATGCACGTCTACAAGGACTCTGACTTTGGACCCATTTTTGTGAGTATTGATCTCTTTGGTCAGCATTTCAGAACCTCTGTTAGATAAGCTTAAATCAAAGATGTGGAGATTTTGAAAATTCACAGTAGGATTCGCGGATCATTTAAAAATGCAGACTTGTCACATCCGTCTGAAGACCTGATGTGTTAATCCTTGTTTCCAGGACTTTGTGATCACAGCGATCCTGGTCTTCCTGTGGCTGGTGTGCTCCTCTGCTTGGGCAAAGGGCCTGCAGAATGTGAAGGATGCCACAGACACTCAAGGTATCAGCAGCACTCTGGCACCACTCTGCAAGGGAGGCAACGTCACCTGTGAGGTCACAGAGTACGCCAACATGCGCAGCCTCAACATCTCTGTGGTGAGAAGAAATATGAAGTGAAAGGAAATACGAATCTTGAAAACAAGATTTTAGTTACACTTTCACCAATCGCTGTGTTCACTTAGCTGTCATTTATTTTCATGATGAAAACGGTGAATATGATCTGTTTTCCAAGCATCAATACTCCTCAAGCTCTTTTCTTTCACTTTGACCTGTGAAACTCAAATAATTAGCCTGTAGAAAAACATCTGAGCTAGAAGCAGCAACAGCAAGCAATAAATCAAATGCTCTTCAATTTATTGATGTGTTTTATTTGTTGACATGTTGCTACAGTGTTTACAGATGCAGAAAACAGAGTAATGTGTTGTAATCAACTGGTATTGCTAACAATTGCTAACCTGGCTAGAGCAAAATCCACTTCCACTTCCACTGCCTTGCACCGAAACACAGTCATCTTCAGTGTAACATAATTTCCAGCTCCTGACTTCCAAGATAAATGGATTACCGCATAAGCCCATCTAATCATTTCATTTGGCCGAAATGAAATAGCTCCAAGCCTGACTGGAGTCTTCCTCAAGGCTAAACAGACATATTGCCAAAGCTATAGCAAGCAAAGTCACACAAGAAAGGCAGAGAAGGTGCTGCTAAAATTTACTCATGCTAAAATGCTAGCTTATTAACAAAATCCATGTTTGTTGTTTACTTTAATTATGATAATGTTTGTTATTTTCTACATGTGGATCATGCAGCTCACTCCCAGACTCATCCTCCAGCAGTAACCAGTCAGAGCGTGTTTTGTATGTTTTGTGTTTTTTTTAAAAAGAAGGCCTGAAGGGAGAGGACAGTGCTTTTTTGGGTTGGATAAGTTTAGCATCCAGCTCACTCTCACTGCTGTCTCCAGTGTTACCAAACCCAGCTTTGAGCACAAACATTACAGCCTGACTTGCTGTCATGAGACTCTGACCAATAAGACTTTTATTTTACTCAGACAATGTGGTCTGCTCAATATTTTCGGTGTCACAAGTCCTAAGTAAATTTGTTGGAATGAAAAGTCCTCAAACTGTACTTTTATAAGACAGACCTCCTTTTTTCTAAGTGTTTTCCAGCCTTGTTAATCTTTTCTCTCCTGCCTGCATTCCTTCAGGTGTTTGGCTTCCTCAATATGTTTGTGTGGGCCGGGAACGCCTGGTTTGTGTACAAGGAGACACGTTGGCACTCCCAGAAATTCTCCTCTCAACCTGGACCTGGAAGGCAACAGGTCCCTGCACCCATCTAACTCCCAGCAACACAAACACACGGTCACATACAGAGAAATGCACATGTTGACACCACACATTAGAAAGACACAAAGAGTCACAATTTGAGCGCTTGTGCGTACATATCATATGCATGACGACATTATTATGCATTTATACAAAAAAAACAACACTCCGTGAAGATGATGAAGACAGACAGAATGAAGGATAAACAGACTGATGGTCAGTTTAAATGGATTCAGAGCCTATTAAAGCAGTAGCAGCTGTGTAGGTGGAACACAGAGCCGAATTGGCATTTTGCTAGCCAAAATAACTTCATGTGGTACCATTCCTCGCACATTCATGCTATACTTGAGCTGAGGACAGTTCTGCAAGAGATGAACATCTCCCAAAAAAAATTTTCCTAAAGGTTTAAGAAAATGTCATGTGAAGTTAGCCTCAGCTATATAATTTTTTTTACTAGTTTCACATACAATAGCAACACCAATGCAAATTTAAAAAAAAAAAAAAAAACTCTCTTATGCCTAAGTAAGCAGTTACGTGCACGGACAATGACCAAATACGCTTTTTAAACCTGAGCTTTTTAGCACAATTTTTTTTTTTTACTTCTCTGGTCCAATTTTAGGATACATACTGAATTTATTATGCTTTATTATATGCAGTACTGATGAATGTAAGGTACTTTACACTCATGTCTTTGTCTATGACATAAAATAACCACGAGAGTCCGTTTTTTAACATCTGCAGCAATGGCAATAACAGGATCAGGGTTACAGAGAGATAAAACAGCTGCCTGTTGTCTCCTTTATTCCCCCTCTCTCCTCTCCTTTCTCACAATTAGCCCATTTGCCTTCCAGTGGTGGTTGCAGGTATTGCAATGTCAAGACAAAGCTAAACTAGAATTACTAATTAACTAAACTAGTGTAGAGATGTCCTGTATTCATGAAGTACACTTAGAGGTTAAACTATTTTGAAGTCTTGGATCCATGCAAGACAAAACTTATTTAACCTTAACACACTTTGAACACAGACTGTGTAAAAAATGGCCTCAAGACCAAATATCAGGAAGGTATTTTGTACATTCTGTGTATAATGTTCTTATCAAAACTTGCACATTGCGTTCATGTGGTGCTTAATATGCTGCCCTTTAAGCACTGTGAGTGTAAAATCATAAAACATACTTTGATGAGAGTTGGCTATTTAATTCGTTCAAGAAGATCATGTGTGAGTGCAGCTAAAGTGAGCTTGTCAGAGACTGGAGGCCTTGATGTACTAAGTCTCAACTGAGGTACCAGCTGAAATCAGTTAAAATCCTTCCATGATTGTGCCTTTTTTAATTACTTGTTGTTTTGTATTGAATGTAGTAGTAACTTCTTCATCAAAATTTTCATTCATTGCTTTTTTTTGCAACATTGTTACATAGAAACAACTCTGCCAAAGCACAATTTTTTCTCTGCTCCTTTCAGTTTGTTTCACTCCCTCATGTGATGTTAAATTGATCATTTTGCGTCCCTCCTGTCTTGTTTTCTTGATTGTCTAGTTTTTTAAAATGCTTTAATGAGACACTTAACAGTAATGAAGTGTTTTGTTTTTATCAACTGTCTCTATTTTTGTTCTGAATTTTTTTTGCATTTGTAGATGATAATTTGAAGGAATTTCTAGTTTTCTTTCTCGTGTGTTGCTTTTTGATATAGGAAAAATGCAACTGGGATGATGTAAAGTGCAACAGTTTGAAAGAACAATGTCTTCGGTATACTGGATATGCCTCTGCACTCTTGTAATCATCATCCAACCAGCTATAGCTTTGTCAATAATTTCCTATGCATTTAACTTGCAAGACTTTCTTATTCAAGGAGACGTACATTCATTCTGTGACTTGCACAGTTTCATGTACCGTTGTTATTTTTTTTTCAATAAAAATGAATGATTTTTTTCATTTATCTCATCAGTGAGCGTCCACTGCATCTGCAGATTTCTTTGTGGTTCTATTTCTGTACCTGCAAGTGCAGCTTTAAACATTTGAAAATCTTGAAAAGAAAAAAAAAAGGATCAAGTGAAAGAGTGAAAGTATTCGAAAAACGTCAAGGAATCTGTGACCCAAAACAGGAACACAGTCCATTGTGTTTCCTGGTCGTTCCTGTGACCTCCAGATTGGTCCTGTGACCTCAATGATCATTGTGAGCGGAAACAAACACAACATTGTGGTGCAGTCATGCTTTATATGTTTGTTTGTGTGAGTGAGAGAAACAGAAAAATAAAAGAGAAGTGAGCTAATGCTGGTGATAGAAAGGCAAGGCAAGTTCTTACTTAGCTCCATTCAGACACAAGGCAATTTAAGGTGCTTTA
>JAUZTA010000025.1:20976314-20998999 GCA_034780835.1 Ctenochaetus striatus
CTCTTTCTTCAAACTCTTTGACCATTGTTCACTTTGAGTTGAAAAGTCAAAGTCTTTATGTCAAAACAATGCACGCATGAACCATATTTAAGACCTTACACAGTGTAAAGAGCACAGCCGCACTCCTGCTTTTCTCTGATTTAAATTGTGTGTATTTGCATCATGTAAAATAAACAATTTCATTTGGCCAATGGAGTGAAATGCATTGTGCAAATGTGTCCACGCAGGATCAAAAATGTGCCATCAATATGCAAGAATCTGCTTGACAAATCCCCCCCTACAAACACTCCCCCACGCCCTAAACTCTAGACCTCCACATGCACCCCCTTCGGGCTCTCTGGGGAGCCACTTCAGGCAGCCTGGCTCCAGTGTTCTGCCCTGTGAGGCAGGGCTTCTCCATGGAGGGCATACCCAAAGCGTGAGTCCCTCCTGGGGGCACAGGTACACTCATCGCCCTGGAATGACAGTGGAGAAGGAGAGGTCACGTTCGGTCATAAAAACAGTATGAAAACAGTTGATGAGTCACAGTAAATCCCTAATCTTGGCTGACATTCAGTGTTGTTTGATGGAAATTTAGGCAGGAAAGTTATCGTGATGCGTGGGAGGAAAATATCTCTCTGCTCACTTCTTGACTCACTCATTATCTTTATCTTTTCGCCCCCTCTGCCTCCTTTGAATCTCTACATAAACGTGACCTTCAGTAATGAGCACTCCGCCTGAACTCTAGGAACCAAGAATCATAAAAGGAAAAAGATAAAATGATAGAAACGTGACTTTAACACTGCTAATACACCAAAGAGAGCAATATAAATACTATTAAGAATCAGTCTCTAGGCTACTGTGTAACTGAGTTGTTTTACTACTGAACCATCACAGGAAATGAAAAATTAGGTGATTAATGCAACAGTTGAGAGACTGACTTCAGTTCTCCTTGAGCTACCTGATTATTACAGCTCACAGCATCCTTCCACTGACATTATAACTGTGTTTTGTCATGCTAACTGTATGTCTTGACAACCCTGTGTCGGTCACTCATTCGACCTCGATGATCCAGACAGAAATCTCTCAACAACAGTTTGATGGATTGTTGTTTCCTCTCAACAAACTACTCCAAGTGACTGCATAACATCAAAGACGTACGAGCTGCAATCCAAAATGTCTGATGCTAAGGCTATAAAAAGCAGATCCGTACCTGATTTAAACCTGGCAGCCATCCCCCTTCGGTGTTGTCTCCTTTTCACAGTGATGCATTCTTCCCAGCACTCCTGCCATGCTTGGAAAATTCTCTGAAAGTCTCATTCTGAACACACATCACAGTAATATTCCGCCTTAACAATCTGACCCCGGGTGACTAATTTCAAAGAAAACCACCAGCATGCTCTAGGTCCTGACCTGACCCCATGGAGAGTGCAGGCCCCCTTTCCTCTGCAAAGACTGCTGTTTGGTCTCTGGGTTGAAGCCACAGATACAATCTCATCGCTACTCCTCAACGTGACCCTCGACATAAAGATTGGGTCCCAGCCTGTTGATGGAGTTCCTCACAGTCTCTGACTTGGTGCTGGTTTTGCATTAGAGTCAGGAAATTTCAAATATGCATGTACTGGTGGTCACAAAAATGTCTTTGAGTCTGACTGATGATGATAAAAAAATAAAACTTGAAATGCCAACTTATTACAGCTTGCTTGAAAATGATAAATGCACATTGCTATTCAGTGCTCAATTTGTGCACCACAGGAACAGTCTCAGCACTTCATTATTTTACTTCATATTAAATGGTGCCTTGTACGATATGATACGATACGATACGATGCGATGCGATACGATACGATACGATACGATACGATACGATACGATACGATACGATACGATACAACTTTATTGACAGCGTGCCCTGAAATTCATTCTGCATCCTTTTGCAGCTTCATCACAAAGAATAAACATAGAGCACACACACAAAACACCCCTACAGATGCACCAAAACAACATTTAAGACAGATATACAGTTCACATCACATTACATCTGTAAGAATTACATCTCACTTAGCAGCTCACTGATTACGGTTTTGCTGCAGAATGGAACAGCTGTAAGGTGTAATGCTCCACTTTAGCCATGAATGCTAACAATATGAGCCAGTCTTAAGCATTGCAGCTCTGTTCATTTTCCTCTGTAGGCTTCTGTTGTCTTCTCGCTGTCACAGATTCATTTGCGAACAGCCCTGTAAAAGACCCACAGGCCACTTAGAGCCTGTTGCCCTCTGACCTCTGGGAGGGGTTAAGTATGGGAATGAGAGGGTCACAGAGAAGCTGAGGGTTAATTGTAGTCCCTCTTAGAAGTAATCGCCAACATCACCCACGCCTAGTACCCCCCCACTGCCTCCCAGCACACATACACACTCACACACACACATTTGACAGCTACAACAGCAGCCCAGCTCTTGCTGTGTCCCTTCATATCCTGGCCTGCAGGCAAACAGTCCTCCTTTTTTATGTAGACAGATAGATGTTCAGCTTGTTTCCTGCTACATATTTAGCATACCACAGAGCGCTAGAAGGTCAGGCTTCGCCCAAGCCTCTCCCCTACGGGACTTTATGGGGACTGAACCCCTGGGTCACCAACACACACAACCAGACCATAGTCTCAGACAGTCAGACATCCTCACGAGACTGAATTCAGCAGGGACTCAGTCCAGGGACCCGTCTGGTGTAGCTCAGAGCACCCATGAATGATGTCTGCTACTGGGAGGACATCTGTAGGAAGAGGAATGTTAATTGGAGAGGAATTTTCTCTCTTTTATTGACTCTTATTCTGTTGAACAGTTGCAGTTTGTCACTCTATTTGTGATTTTTTTATTTCATTTGAAGGACAGTGTGGGACTTTGAGTGCATGTATGTGAGGAGCGACATGTATGTGTGCGTGAGCGTTCATGTGAAGAAGAAGCGATGCGATTGGAGGACTGGATGGAGCGAAGCAGGGTTGGAGAGGCAGAGCTGGAGAGGCAGTGGAAGGCCGAGTCGGAATGGGAGGGTAATTGGCTGAGATGAAAAATGAGAGTCCTTGACCTTTTGTTACCTCCAGGGATGGTTGATAGCATGAGAGCCCATCCAATCGCCCCATCCCCGTGCCACTCCCTCACCCATAAAGATCTTTAACTACAGGGAGGGAGGATGGGAGGGATGAAGGTAAAGACAGGCTCTGAAACTCAGGGGGGAGTCACTTGGTAGCTTTAGGGCGTGGTGGTCCTTTATTGTGTGTGTATGTGCGTGTGTGTGCGTGTGTGTCAGGGTCTCAGCTGTCTTAGCCTCCATTAGTCTCTAATAGGGCTGTCACTCCAGGCTTTTAACTCTGCTTGTTAGCATGGCAGACAACCAACAAATCCTCTGCCCCTCGCTTTCTGCGCACCCAGTCCCAATCCCACAGATGTCCCCATTAGCATTGCTCTCCACCCACCCACCTACCCACCCTCTCATCCAGGTCCCCGCACTTCATGTGCAAACACACACAGGCATGCTGGATGAGACGGGTCCCACCTAAAACCACAACACCTGCGGGGAGAAAAATTGTCAACAGTGCTGCTTTTCCTCAGAGCAGATCAACAACTACATGCAGGCTCGGTAATCTTATGTGCAAAACAGTTCGAGCGGGAATTCCCCAGCGTCCCCAGAATGACCTGCTGTGTCTGTGGGCAGCATGGTGACAGGTGTGTCCGTTAATTAAAGCTCAGAGCTAATGACAGGGCGGCAGACCTGAAGCCTGGCTGAAAAGAAAAAGGGGCCCAGGGGACGGAGAGTTGCCAGCACGAGTGCACTTGTAGAGTGAAATCCTCATTGACACTCTTATTGTTGACAAATGGCTCATACAGCACATTGAAGAAAATGGAGTACTTGATTGTTTTTCTTCATCTTAAATTATATTATGTGTTTTTAATTAACTTACACAAAGAAAGCGAAGCCAAATGTTTAATGTGGTTACTTGCATCAAAACTGCTGGGCAAAGTTTTCCTCAAATGTGACTAAGAGAATGAGGAAGCACACAGATGTAGCTGCAGGTGGTGAAGTAAATAAAAGGATATTAATTGTAAAAAGGAAAGGTTTAAATTAGCATCAGTTGCCAAAATAACCTCTAAAACTTCAAACATTTTTTTTAAAAAGGAGTCTGAACATTTGTGGTTTACACTGCTGCAGGAATGTAGCAGCACATGATAAACTGGAACCCTTCATCCTGCTGCAAAGTCGTCATACCGGAGACAATAACGACAAAACAAGTTGACTTATTGATCAATGCATGAAAAAAAGCAAAACTATCTGGTCAAGCAGTTACTACGGACCACTCAGGAAAAAAGGGACAAAGAGCTCAGATACATGGGAAGTGAATTAAAAGGCAGAAACAGGGGAGGATTGAACCCGAGAGAGCAGGCAGCTGTGAGGAGGTGCAGTTTGTCCTTGTTAAACTCACAGCCATATGGCCAGCATCTGAGCTGGTTCTGGAGGTGATTTTTATGGCTGCTTTTATAGCTTGGCAAGCTTGAACTGCTCCAATGAAAGAGCGCCTGCCTACCTGCCAGTGCACGGCCATTCAGCTGATGGAGAGGAATAAACATGAATAATGTCCTGAACTTTATTCTACATTTGGAATATTAAAAAGCACCAAGAATCCTTCGCCTTGAAAAGAGATTAGTTTTGGATGTAAGGTGGGGGCTGCTCACCCGTCCTTCCCCTTTTGTCTTTTCTTTGCTACATTTCTTTGTTCCCTGCTCAATCCATCATTCATCCCTCCAGGCCTTTTTGGTCTATTAAGGGTTCATGGCAAAAATGTCTCCATTGGAAATGAAAGCAAACACTGTTGATTTCAGTCATGTATTTTCTTACACAGATGGCAGAAACAAAATACATTCACCAAAGACCTATGAAGTGGTGACACGTCTCTGTCGTGTAGAAACAAACCCCAGTTTAGCTTTCGCCAACAAACAAGATGAATATTTCAGTACACAGTTGTTCTCCATCACATGTGCCCCATTACTGGGCTATTATAATCAATGATAAACGCCGGCATTTCAAAGATAAGCACATTCTTGACTATGTGCACACACACGTACACACACATGATATCTGGACTTGGATTGTTGTCCACACGTTTTTTTCTTTTTGAAGCAGTCCAAGAAGCACAGCTCCTTCTAAGGAAAACCACACTATGGGAACCTGACTTCATTTATACTCACACACATATATTATATCTGCCATGCAGCTAATTTCTTCTCATCTTTTCCCACAAAGTTCATTAGGTTTTGCTGCTGTTGTTGTTTGAGTTGCCAAGCCTCTTCACCGAACTGCATTTCTCAGCCATTTCTCTCAGCGTTTGAACTGGAAATATGAAGAGGATCAGGTTTCCACAAAGGGGAATTGGTAAGTGTATGTCTGTTCGTGTGTTTGTGTGTGTGTGTGCATGCATGTGTGTGTGCATGTGTGACTAAATGGAGTTATCCCCTCCGTTGTGAGACTCTTTTGTGGACAGACAGATGCTTCACACACATATGGTGAAGCAGAAAGTCTACAGGCTGAGATTTTTGCACTCAGATCTTTTTTTTTCCCCAGTTTGGTAAACTTGAAAAGCAAGAAAGTCCAGTTTTTAAAAAAGTTCAGAGACGGAGAAAAAACCTGTGTTGTGAAAAAAATTTAACAATGGAAAAAACAAGTAACAAGATGAAAGTTCAGAAAGAAAAAATGTCAGTTCGTCTTAGTTAGTCTTTGAGATGAAGGAGAGGAAACATTAAGAGAAAAGATTAAGCCAGCGAGTCTCAAGTTTAATATGAAACAAAGGCCATATCTTTGTCACTTTGTTACATATTTTTTCACCATTTGAAGTTTGATAAGGGCTCTTTTAACTCTCTTAAATGGCATCTGACTTAGCAAATTAGCATCACCAATTTTTTATCTCAGTGGGCTCAACAGCCAATATCTCATATCAGTACGCAAATGGGCATTGATTCATTCTTTCTTTTACTGATTTAATGTAAAATTCTGTTCAAATTGAAGCAACCTTCGAACGGACATTTGAATTTGTTGTATTACACTCGCAGTCCCACAGCGTTTAAATTTGCCTCATGTTTTATTTGATTGCACTTCTAAAACCAAGAAAACTAAACCTGATATGTTTGGCTTTGGTCTAAAGCTTAAGGAGGTAGATTGAGTTGGTCATTCTGAGTAAAAAGCTTATGCCAGATGATATATAAGGATCACAAAATCAGATGTACTGCCTTTTTTTTAGTGAGTATCGGTTTGCTAGCAAGATTGAAAAGATGATTTTCTGCGAGTCTTTAGGGGAAAAAAGTTGATCAGTTAATAAGCTCAAAGTCTATAAACTCTCCTCATGCAGAAAAAAAGTCCAATCTAGAAAAGATCCCCAAGTTGCACTGTACTTTAGAGTTAAAAGCGAGACTTTGACTGACTCACACGTTGGCCGTGGAGGTGAATGTGAAAGTGATCGTTTATCTCTGTGCCAGATAACCACATCTGTGAGTCCCGCGTTCATGTTTACATCTTGATAATTAAGTCTCAACTCACCACACTGCCTCTCTCAGACTCCCTCTCTCTCTCTCTCACTCTCCTTCATCACGGCAATGTGTGGTGGAGAACTCGTGGATCATGGCCAGCTTAAACAGTTACCTCTCTCTTCCCACCCTTCCCCCTCCCTCGCTTGCTGTCACATCAAGCCTGACCTTCAAAAACCAACTGCAGGCCCATTTTCGAGCGTGTGTTGTGGTTTTGGCAAATGGCAGCGAAAAGATATGTAGGAGGAGGGAGACGGAGAAAGAAAGGCACGAATTTATCTGCAGGAGATATGGTTAAAAATATTTGATCCCACAGCATTCGTGCAGATGTAGGCAGGCAGAGAAAAGCACAATGGAGAGGAAAGAGAGGAGCTGAAAAGAAGGGTGGTACAAAGCTGAAACCTGAACTCCTGCCAAACTATTGTAAGAGTAGCTGCTCCGCCTGCAGCTGTCCTGTTAATCTTTCCCACTGCTCGTTTCCCCTGCACATCTGTCTTCTGATGCTGATCTGATCACCAAAACAGAGAGGCTTTCTTACTCTCTAAAAAATCTGGCCACACACAACCATGAGGGTACCTCCATAGTCCTGCATGATGAATCGATACGCTGTGAAATCTAAAAGTGTGCGTTCCAAAGAAAGGGAGAAGCAAGGTGGACTAACTCCAGGTTGGTGCATGCAGGGTGAAATGGAGGAGAAAGGAGGGGATGTAAATGGAAAATGGCCACGTGCCAAGTGGCAAAGTGCCCTTCCAGCTGTCTGCTTGTTTTATATACACGCTCCTCCATCACAAACATCTCATCGCTGAGGACAAACTCCGGCGATTGTGTGCGTGCGTGCATGTGCGCCAGCAATTACTCGTTCCTTTGACCATAAAACCTTACAGGCTTTGTTGCACAAAAGGGACGGTGAAAGAGCGACTGTTTTGCTCAGCAGACAGGATTGGGGACACAGAGACGTGTAATTTAGAGCCTTACTTCCTGTCAGAGACTCATAAAGAGAGATGATAACACACTCATGGAGATGGTGCCTGTCACATCACGCACCTCGACAAGCCGGCTAATACATGCGTGTTTGTGTGTGTGTGTGCGTGTGTGTCTTTATGCATGCTCATCACTCAAACTCCTCTCGTCTCTGTGTGCATTCAAAGAAGTGCATTGTCTGCCCTTATCTGTGCATCTGTGCAGAAGGAGGAGAGGAGGAGCTGCGAGGTTGTAGTTAAACCTCCTGATGCCCCCCTTTGCTTTTAAAGCTGTGATTTATATCCACCTCTCGACTCTGACAAAACAGAGACTGCACATTACTGAATGATGAATGTCGCTATTGATGGGGAAGTAGGGGTCATCTTAGACTTTCGGGACAGCTCTGCTTTTCTTCAGTCAGTCACGAACCACAGACAGGTGACAACTTAAAGGAAAACCTAAATGAGTGGGGAAACATAACAACCATAACCTCCATATAGCGCTCAAACAGTCACTGGCTGGTTTTGATGAGTATGATTATGATGTGAGTCATTTGCTCTGGCCTTCACAGTCAGCCAGGTGTGGACTGGCTATAGGAAAGTTTGAGAATTTTCCCTTTTGGTTGGTCTCGTGAAGGCCGGTCTATTTTTCCCAGCCTGTCACTATGTAGCCTATACATTCAACAGGTCATTTTAGCTGCAGTGACACTGCAAGATCAAGCTGTAAGAACAGGCAGCAGTTTCACATCTAAAACTTAAGTATTTATCACAAGTTACTATCTAACATTCAGTAAAGACACCTGATGCTGAAACATGGATAAAATAAACAACTCACAGGTGTGTAAAAAAAAAGAAAATGCTTTGCTGGCTGCTGCAAAATGTGCAAATGAATTCATTTCAGCCGTCTGCAGTTAAACTTAGACACTTTGTCACTGAGGGTTTCACTATTTCCAAGGATTAACTAGTTGTTTAAATGTCTGAAGGAATCAGCTAATTTTATTTTTAAAAAACAGTCATCAACTTTGACTGTAAATAGATCACAATAGTTGGTAAAATAAGATCATTTTCTTTATTTCTTTTTGCATTATAGCTTAAAAGTCACACAATTTTTTTAAAACTCCCCCAGCAATAAAAAATACAGCTTTAAACAGTTAGAAAACTACGATGGAGGAGGAAGAAGGAATCAGCATTGATCCAATTAGAGATGCACTACTGAACATGGTTGTGTCACAAAGTAAACTGTAGCAAAAAACATCATTTATTGAATCAGGTTGTGCTAATTAATTGAAGTTATGTATTGTTGCATTACAAGAAACAGGATGAATGGCAAGCATTTTGTGTCATGCTGTGTGCTATGGATGAATATTATTCTAATGACAACAACTAGAAGAAACCAAAAACCAGATGATAAGAGCCAGATAACTGAAATTAAGAGGTGAAACATGCTCTTTATTAGGTGGTAAGGTGGAAATTTACTGTAGATTCATCACTATGAATAAGTCCTTTTATGTACAGTTAGTCATTAAATCTATTGAAAATATACAAATATGTCCAATGGATTATCCTTTTGACGGAAACAGAGCAGTTTTCAATAGTTAACCCAAAATCAGTTTGAGTGTCGGTTCAATAAAACAGATGTCACAATGTCAAAAAAAAAGCAGAAGTGTTTAAAGAAGCCATTGAGTCGCAGTAATGAGGCAACTTGTGATCAGATTGTTACTTTCTCATCCATGTCGAAGTGTTAAGCACATCAAGCTGCCAAACATGAGCCTTTCAACACAGTGTGGTAGTACTGGTACTGTATTTAACACTACTCAATGGCAGTACAGTATGAGTATTGTTTCTGCTGTGTTTAGAGCTCCCAGCTGACTAGTAACCACAGTGAATGCAATAAAACAAAGACCTCTATTTAAAAGGGGGCTCTGTTTGCTGTTAAAACGCTGGAGCAGTGATTTGTAGCTTTTGCCCAGTGTGTTCTGTAAAGGGTATCAAGTAGATTTTGGTTGCTATTATGGAAAAAAAAAATTCCCCTGCATCCTCTATACCCCACCGTGCCTGATTGTCAGTGCCCCGGCATGAGAAAACCTGGCTGGGTTCGGGCCAGCTGGAGCGGCCCTGAGCTCCTCTGAGAACCGGAGTTACAAAGGCTCACTGTGCTGGAGTGGCACTGAGAACTGCAGCCTGGCAGCGGCTCTGAGACTCAACCAATGCTGGGCAACACTTGAAAAGACCTGAGATTTTTCTGTCTGCTATTCACCTCCATCCACCTCGTTCTATTTCCTACTGGCGTCGCCCTGTCTTAGCCTGGCTGCCTGTCTCTGTCTGTCTTGTCCCCCCTTGGCGTCCCCCTGTTTGCCTATAAAATATCTTCATAGGTGGATTTTTTTGGCAGACTTTATGACTCAACCTGTCTTTCTCTTTCTGTTTGTTATCTTTCTCTTTCCGTTGCTCTCTCTCCCTCTCTCTCTCTCTCTTTCTGTCAGTGCGATCAGATTGCCACTTCCCAAAATGGTTTGCCCTTTCACACAGTAATTCATTGGCAGGATTGTTTTTCAAAAACAGATTGGTGGAAAAGGAGATTTTCCCTGCCTTGTTTTTTACAAGTTCTTGCATCAGATCCCGCTACATGGCCGTGATGTCATCATCGTGGGACGGCCAGGTTGAGATCAGGTGCGCTGAGGTGGAAGCACGGCACTAATCCTGCTATAAGAGGCCTAAATGGCACCTACTAACCAGCAGCAGGGAGAAGGGATAAAGTGTTTGGTGCAGGTGATAAGAGGACAAACCGAAAGCGTCAGTCAGCGGGGGAAATCCCTGCTTGAGGTCACACTCCTATTCTGAGCTCTACCTTGAACAAGGTCTAACTTAAGATTTTTTTTAAAAAATAACCCCATCGATAAAGTGGTCAGAGGACAAATACCCCACCTGATGCTTCACTTAACTCGACTCTATTCAAGTTCAACTGCAGTGTCTGACTCACAGGCGGCCAAATGACTCCACAGAAGCAGAAAACGCAGGAATCAGAGCTGCATTCTTGTAAATCGGTTTGTATTAAATCACATTTCATTTGGTGTAATAAAAAAATAAAAAAAAACTGTAACCCTGTGGGATACCTGTGACATTTAGCAGGAACCGTGTTACTCTATTTCAGCTTAGTAAATCAAGAGCCAAAGAATGTCTTGGACTGAGTTTCAGGTCTAATCCCTTTTATCCCTGCTTGTGACCGCATCACTACTGTCCCAAACACCCTTATACAAACGCTGTGCCGCGAGAAGAAATGAACATGACTGAGGCCTTTGAGTGAGCTTTAAATATGCAGGGTTACTCAAACAAGTCACATTTTTAGACCATTCTTACACCTGCTGCCGCTCAAACTAGCAGGTTCATCCATAATCCAAGAACAAATAGCAAATATTTGACTTTTGGTTTGTTTTTCACTGTTAAAGATAAGTTCAGAGGCCATAAATGAGGCGTCTCCCAATGTCGACAGACCCAGGAGCGTTTGTGTCAAATATGTTTTTGTTGCTCTGCCACCTTTTTAGGAAGCAGATTGTTATTCACAAGCCTTTTATGTTGTGAGAGCCTTTGTGTTTGTTTTTTTTTAAGAGCACTATTTGCTTTCTCACTGCAAGTCAGATAAAAAAGGTCGCTAACACTCTCCTGGCTGTACTGTAAATATGTAACCACAGCAGGCAGCTCGGTTTGCTTAGCTTAGCATAAAACCTGGAAACAGGGGTGCCATGTCGTCGTAATGATAACACATTATTCCAGTTCTCTGCATTCTGCAGAGACCAGATTTGGCCTCTGGTTTGCTCTGACCCTGTCATTTTTTTCAAATCATAACTTTAAACCCAAACCATAAGCAAGGAAAGAAAACTAGCCAATCAGAAGGATGTTAGACGGGTCATTTAAGATTTTTTTGGGATTTTAAGGGTTTCCTGCACACTTGAAGCTGACAAATCAAACAACATCTTCTCTCCTCCTTCTCTCTAATAGTGACTTATTAATGCACACAAGCTAATGAATGGCTTTCTTTCAGTTTGTTAATAAGCAAATAGCATTTTCACCTACATGACATTGAACCAAGTTGCGTTTTGTTTTTTGTTTGTACTTGCAATCATGGAGGCTAAAGACATACAACAGACAGTGATCCTCTCCTCCTCCTCCTCCTCTCCATAGCAGGTGAAGACAAAACTTCCTAACTCACTGCTGCATTTCTTTTTTTGTCGGTGTTTCTGCAAAATGTTGCATAGCCGGGAGGAAAAATCTGCCCCCTCACTTTTTATATTTTGCATTGTGCTGCTTTCAGTGGGCCTTTACTGTAAGGCAAACTAACACATAACAGGAATTTCATGTGTATTTAATTTGAACTGAGACCTGTGAGTGTGAAGTGTAAAAACAGTAATTTGCTGTTTTACAGGGGTCATGTGCTGGACTGTTTGCAGTCTTTATGCTAAACTAAGTGACTGTCTGCTGGATCCAGCTTTTACATTTGGTGTACAGACCACAGAACGGTATCAGTCTTCTCATCTAAGTCTCAGCAAGGAAGCAAATAAGCCCATTCCCAAAATACTGCAAAGTATTTAGTTTGGCTCATAATTTCTCTCAGATCTGATAGAGAACAGTTGGTGGTTTCATTCTCATAACTCATTTCAGCTAAATGAAAAGTGAGAAGTTGATCAGCGATGAGAACGTTGAAACTTTTTTCAGTGAAAACATGTGTGTGTTTGTTTGTTTGCAAAGTGTGTTTACTGACAGCATGTTTGGTCATGTGACAAAGTCTATGTTCATCTACTCCCTCAGGTGGAGCATACTCCCACCCATAATACACGCACCAGCAAAGGGCAGCTCCTGACCTTTGACCCTGTAAAGTTTCAGGTGAGACTCAGGGGGTTGATGGGCTTCATCGGCTTCATGTTCGGCACGTTAGCCGTGGAGTTTATCTCAGCGTCATCGCCGCCGGGTCAGTCCGAGGTGTGAAGCCACTGACCCGACTTCTAAGCTGTCGTCTCTTTGTCTTTTTGTTCCCGGCAGAACAAACGTGGACGTCAGTCGCACCAACTCATTCTGGTCCCCCCCGTTTCCTCCTCCTCCTCCACAAACCCTTTTCCCTACCTACGTATAAATAAACATGTGTACAGGCAGTCGACTCACCTTTACTCCCCACCATCCCCTACTTAAATAAACATGCAGGGGGAAGCGAGGGGTTAATAGGGCCAAGTTTAGGGAAAAGGAGGAGAAAGGAGGGGGGTGATTGAGGCGCTGGAAGGAGGGGTGAAGGTGAGGGAGGCCCAGGGGAGCTCATTATACTCAGACAGAGGAGACATTAACTCACATATACACACACTTTAACACACACCTCCAAACTTTTTTAACACACACACAGAGACTTATTACTCTCCATGTGTAACATGTGCTGGCTTAAAGCCCCATTAACACACAGAGTTTTATAAGCGTACTTATTGAAAGCAGCAACCCAGAAAACTGGGTTACTGGTTCTGGTGGGGTGAAGCCCGCAAGCTACGTTATAACATGAGAAAGAAATATATGTCTGATCTGCAGGATATTAAACTGTGTAGAGCAGTAAACTTGGTGTCTTATATCTGTCATTTTAAGGTGGAATTTCGTCTCAAGTTTAAGAGAAATCTAATATCTCAAAGAACTTGGATGTTGTTATTTATCAAAGAACCATTTTGGGGGGAAAAAGCAGGTATATTTGTGTTTTTATAACAGCATTTCTTTATTATTATAGAGCTTTTTTTTGTCTCCCCTCGCCTCCTTTGACTCCGTTAGCTTGGCAGTGTTTATTTACAAGTGCTTGTTTTATGATCATCACTTTAATTGATAGTTAACCATGGCTCTGCTCTCCCACTGTTGGATGAACATAAACAAGTACTAAAGCAAAACATGTGTTACTCTCTCAGCTCTGTGTATGTGTGTGTGTGTGTGAGTGTGCGTGCATATGTGTGTGTGTGTGTGCGTGTGTGTGTGGGTGATTGTGGGTGAGTGTGTGCACATGACCCGGGGTGTGAGAGCCAGGAAAGCCAGACTGGTTTCATTATGCTCCAAACTGGCCCATTATGGTTAAGGAAAATCATCCAAACCCTAAACAGTTGCCATGGCAACGACGTGTCACCTCTCCGTTTTTTTTTCTCAACCCCTCCCTCGCTCTCCTCGTTTGCTCTCTTTCAGTTTCTCCTCGTTCCTCACCTCCACCCATTTTATTTTTTGCCCCCTCCTCCTCTACTCTCTCCACCACATCACACGCATCACACACAAAAGCGCAAAACTACCACACAAACACACACACACACACACACACACACACACACACAAACGTGGCACTCGCTCTTTCTCCCCTGAAGCAACTGAGCTTCACAGCCACCTTCTCCGTGCCCTCTCACACCGTCGGCCCTTCTGCTTTAAGAAAAATAAACCAGTGGAAAAGAACACAGAGGATTAAAAAACACAGCAACTTGGGTTTTCTGGAATTGCAGGGTTTCTTTCCTCTCTGCTTCATTTTGTTTGAAGGTTCTTGTTCCACACAACTTTTTTTGGCCCATCTGTTTCCTTTTCTGCGAAGTCCAAGTCAGGTTTCTGGGTGAGGGATAAAAGGATGAGGAGTAACCGGATCAGATCCTGTTGACGGTCAGTTTCAACCAGGTCAACACGATTCGTATTACTGGGAGACAAAACATCGGTTCTGTGGTAACCTTGATGTTGGAGATATTTTCTCTTATATAAGAACAGGTGCTCAGGAAAACTTTCAAACAGAAAATTAAAACTTAAATTCAGCTCCTCTTTAGAAGAGTTAGCTTAGTTTTTCCACATTTGCTGTCTTCATGCTAGAAAACGTGTAACATTAAGAAACAAGAGTGGACTCAAACATCTTATCTGACTGTGAGCAAGAAAGGGAATAAAAATATTCCCACAAATGTCTTTCAGTAAGAGATACCTATGAGAATATAAAGGATAGAGTGTAAGTTATAGGGTTTAAGTATAAATATACCCTAACCAAACTCACACACACACACATACACACTCACACATGCACACACACACATGCGCTCTCGCTGAAAACATTATTAATGACTTAAAGTGGTCTAGCAGTGCTTCGCTTCGTGGCAGGTCTGCTGGTCTGTGATCCTTATTGGCTTGTGTTTGATGTCTCCTCTTAATGGCTAAGTCCCCCTGCATTATGATAACACACACGTACACACACACGCGCACACACACACACACAAATACAGAGGAACACTTTATTATGAGAGCAGTCATTTGCCTTGTCGCCATGATAAAGCTCTTGGCGCTCCACTGAGGTTGTTTTAAAGCCCAGACACCCTTAGCCATTACTCAGGTGATATGCCAGCGGCTGGTGATCAATGTGTCTCTAATAGAGAGAACGGGGGGAGCAAAAAGCAAGAGAAAGACAGTGATATTGATAGAGAGAGATAAAGATAAGCACAGAGAGTGATTGCACTTTTACCTTCTCATCTATCACCCTGTTCGAGGAGCACTAACTGGCCCTAACCCGCTCTGCAGTAATAGCCTGTCTGGCCGCTGTATTTACGAGGTGCCATCAAAACAATGGCATTTATCTAGGCACTCGGATCATACACTTTTATCACTTTTATCATTATGTCTTCGCCTCTGCGTGCAGGTGTGTGTGTGTGTGTGTGTGAGAGAGAGGGCCTGTTGAAAGGCCCATTGACCCATGCTTTAGCAGGGGTGTGAAAAGCTCAAGGGTGAGCATTGCCTGCGAGGCGGTTAATGCTCCTTAAAGTTCAGCCAAATCCTGAGGGTCGGCGTGCATGTTTCTGTTTGTCTGCATGACCTTCAATCTGCTCATCTGTCTCACTGTCAGTAACAGAAGCTCCGTCTTACTCATACTTGGGATGTTGTTACACGGACGAGCCTGCAGGTTTTTTTTGCAGGAGATTGCAACAACTGTGGATCATAGGGGTGATTAGACAGCGACCAGGAGAAACAAAGAGTAGAACTTGATTGTGAAGTGTTTTGTCTGTGCATGGGAAAGGGATTAGTCACTAACTGTGTGAATTGTTATGATTAAGCAAAAAGCCACAGCTGTGTACATCTGGTTGCAGCTGTGTGCCTTTTGCTCTCACCACATCAGGAAGAAGCTTCATCGTCCCCTCTGTTGTTAAAGTTTGTTTGTAACACGACCAGAAACCGAAAGAAAAGTTTTCAAATGAGGTCAGTTGAGGAAACCTTGTGCTAATGTGAAGCTTTGGAAGAAGATTTGTGAGGTCATTATGTTGCAATCTTTGGAAGGATAATATTAATGGCAGAAAAGGCTGAAAACAGAGGATTGTAAGGACCAGATTAATTCACAAGGGAATCCCAGGATAAAAGTGTGCTGTCCTCCTACTCTGTAATCTTTAAGTGCCCATTAGATGAAGTGCATATGGTAGCCTCATTATATTTTTGCCTGGAGACTTGAAAACTACCAATACTCACCCCATATGTGCAAATCAGTACATTTACTCCTCCTGTACTTAAGTACCATTTTGAGCTTCTCTACATTTCTACTTCACCACATCTCGAGGCAAATACTGTACTCTGACTCTACTACATTTGTTTAATTACTTTAATTACTTGTGAGTTACTTGCAGATGTGAATTATCTATCTATCTAATGACTACAGATATTAAAATTAAATCCTTCTATCCGCTGCAACACAACATAAAGTTGATGTATATTTTAACACATCAATAATTATAACAGTAATACATATCAATCTGAAATGGGCAACTCTTCCTAAAAGGCATATTCTCTAACTCACAAAGCATTCAAGCTTGGCTCCTCCTCTCTGGCTCAACTAGACTGGAAGAGCAGCATTGGCCGAGCAAGCTAGAGAGTGCATGAAGAGAGGGAGCGGCTAATCGAGGACAAAGCAGGGAATCAGACAAACAGAAGCATTATTTTCTGATCATTTCAAGGCAGTTGTGTTCTATAGCAAAAACATGTCCACACCTTCACACAACCCTGCAGGAATGTGCAATATTTTTGTGTGAATTCTTCCACTGTTTGCCTCTCTGCTGTGTGTGTGTGTGTGTCTTTGGTCAAACAGACACACAGACCTGCAGCTAGCTCGTGACAGAGAGATGAGACAGAGATGTGTCCTGGTTGTTACAGAGTCCTGACCTTGTGCTGATATTGGCTGGCGGATGACACACGACTGCAAAACTACTTTACTACTTTTAGTCTGAATATTTCTTCCACCTCCGGCTGTCTCTAGCATCTTTACTAAATCTCCAGGCCCTGTCCTGTAGTGGGGACCTGTGCCAACATCTTGATTGAATAGCTTTATTATGTAATTTGTTACTGTGCTGAAATGGTGCCATTTTCTAAACTTGTGTATAATCAAATTACCACAAACCCAGTGGTAGCTGTAGCTTATATTGTAAAGCAGATCATGAAGATGGTTTGGCTGCAGATTGAATACAACATTACACAGCTGAGGTTCACAACAAGCTTGAGAGTCGAGTGCACAGGTTACCTGTTGAATATTTACATTAGAATTTTAGATGGTGATGTATTCCAAACAATGCATAAATCATCAATCAACATATGACTCTTGCTTTTATCTGTCTCTCTGTTATGTTTTGTTTTAAATAATCTCTCTCTCCCTCTCTTCCTTTCTCTCTTGTTTTCAAAATAAGCGCAAACAGCATAATGTTTTGATGAAAAACATGTTGCTGGAGCAAATTGGCATGGCTGCTTTATTCATTTGACATCTTTAAAACACAAAGGAGTTCAGAGTGCACTACATAAAGCAAACAAATGCTTTAGAAGAACATTTAAACATCTATAAAAAACAAAATATTCCCTTTAATCCTCTTTGAAATTATGTCTTGTTTTAAGACAAACACTTATGTATATTATCTGTATATTTTACTTAAGAGAGTCTGAATTATCTCTTGTTGTTTTGAATAAATTTAAACTTTATTGTCCTCTGGTTCTCTGCATGACCTCTCTCTTTATCTCTGTGTCCTTACAGGGAAGTTAATTTTAAAAACTACACTCTGCTGCAGCTGGACGAGGAGTTTTCTCGAGGACGGGGTTTAGACGTCGGTGCCCGAGCCTGGAAAGGAGGCAACGTGCTGCTCTTCTTCTGCGACGTGGACATCTACTTCACTGCTGACTTCCTGAGCACCTGCCGACTCAACACAGAGCCTGGTGAGACAGACTGACAGGGTGATATTTCAGACTTCCACAACTTATTTATTAACAGACAAAACAAAGTTTAACAAATCTTTATCTGTTGTAATTTGTAATACTAGCATACTGCAAATGCAGATATCTTACAATTAGAGACAAGTCACATTGTAATTATGACTTAAACAATATGAATCTGTAAAATTTCAATAGGGGGTCAAAGTCAAACCTTTTTTGTTTATACAGCATCCACTAAACAACTCCTTTTTAGGACATCTTAAAGAGAACTGTGATGTACTACAACTGTGTGGTTTTTCCCTCTCAGGAAAAAAAGTGTTCTACCCGGTGTTATTCAGCCAGTACAACCCGACTCTGATCTATGGAAGTCCTGAGCACGTCCCACCTGTGGAGCAACAGCTGGTAACACACATACAAATCAAGTCTTTCCTCTCCAGTTTATTTCCCAAACAGTTTGCAAGCCACTTGTGGAAAATATTAGACTTAGTGCTGTGCTGCATTGCTGAGAGGTTTAGAAATATTCCCCTCTCCAGCTGCTAGGTGTACAAATCCACAGAAGCATGTTCTTGTTGAAGTGCCTCCCATGTGTGTTGAGCTAATATATTTCTGTTTATAAGCTCTTTAAAGCTTTGAGTTCTTTTCTCTGTAGGTGATCAAGAAAGACACGGGGTTCTGGAGGGATTTTGGTTTTGGCATGACCTGCCAATACAGGTCCGACTTCATAAACATAGGTAAATATTGCAAAACAAAAACATCTACGACACGACATGCCTTTCAGCCCTACCCATCGCAACATCTTGGCAATGTGAGCATTCATAAACAGTTGCTCTTGGGGGTTTATTATCTGTGCAGAGGCGTTATGTAACACTGGGTAAAAATGGGCTTCCTGGATGGCTACCAGAATATGCGCTCAGCTACAATAATAGCAATAGCTTAATGGATATGAAAAACATCAGAACACAAATGGTTCAATATTACATTACTATTCTTAACTGAGGGGAGAATCTATTATATTACTCTGCATGAAACAGCTCAAAGCAGCAGCAGCAGCACATATTAGCATATGTCACAGCCTTGTGTCCCCTCCATCTGTATATTAGGCGAGGGATATTGGCTCTCAAGACAGATTTACATCAATTTCGTTTCACACCAAAGTGAAATCAATTAAAGGCTCTAGTGAAATTTAAAGTGGTTTGTTGTTTAGAGCCCTGACGCACACAAGCATACAAATGTTCTCACTTAACTGTACTAAAATGAAAAGCAAGTCACCAGAAATCTGTTTTAAAATATGCAGGTTACATTTTATTTTTGTACATATGTGTACAATATACTGTGGTATATCGTATGAAAACTTTAAATTGAAGTTTACATAATCACATGAAATTTTTGTCATAATTTTTGCTCTATGAAACCTAGAAAGAGCAGCTTTTATATTTGTTTTACAGCTAATAAGGTTCTAAATAAATAACTAGAGGATTAATATCGTGATACTCTCATAACTGTGACCACAGTATTTTTCTAATGACCTTAACCAGGTGGTTGTTTTTAGAAACATGATGAAGAAGGTCCCCTAACTGTAATGGAGTAATTATTTTTAACCCAAATCATTTTAATTACATTAATATATTATTTTTGGGCCTAAACTTAATCAAACCTTGACCTTTACCTTAACTGTTTTAAACAGTCATTTTACAGAATGTTACTTGAGACTGTTTGTGGGTTGCAGTGACTTTCTCAACAACAGCACTTAAATATTTCTACACCTCAAACAAACATGCTAATTAGTGAGTTTTAAACGCAGGTGGATTTTGCACCAGTATGTAAAGCTAAGGTAGCAGTTTACCGTTGTTTCCAGTCTTTTTGCCAGGTTAGGCTCACCAGCTTCTGGCTGCATTCTCATATTTGCCAACCAGACATTTCAATATTCCTATCTACCCCTTCACAAGAAAGGGAGTTGGTTCAAAACTGTTTCTTTAAAAAGCATAATTATGTTGTGCAGTTTCCCGTTCTTTAGATTTTACAATGCAGTAAGTCATTTAAGCCATAAGTGCATACACGCAAACAAATTTATCTCTCTTCGGTTTAACAGTTGGTTTCCTGTCTTATCTCTGTTTAGCCCTGAAGCGTAAAGTAAAAAATGGAGACAGAGAGAGACAGAATCATCAAAACAAAACTGCAGAGAGACACAAAGAGCGAGCGAAAACAGACATGAGTCTAAAGATGCAGGCTTCAACATGCCTGGTCAAGAACTGTTTTGCTTTACAAAGCATCAGTCCAGAATGTTCTCAGTATTCTTTCATGAAACAACAAATCAGGCGGGAGAGAAACCTGATTATGATCACATACTCTAGAAACTAATCAGGATTCATAATCAGCATTCCCCTTAAGAGAGGGTGAAAGCAGCACTAAAATGTTTGCATATCAAAAGGTTTTGTTTTACATAACAACCTTCTATGATGGTATGATAAAGTTTTGGTATTTTGCTACAGCCCCTCTGCTCTCTCATCTCCAGGAGGTTTTGACATCGATATCAAAGGCTGGGGAGGCGAGGATGTCCACCTGTACAGAAAGTACCTCCATAGCAACCTCCTAGTGGTCAGAGCACCATCACGAGGCTTGTTCCACCTGTGGCACGAGAAACATTGTGCCGATGAGCTCCCTCCAGACCAGTACCGCATGTGCATGCAGTCTAAGGCCATGAATGAGGCCTCGCACGGCCAGCTGGGGATGCTCTTCTTCAGGCACGAGATTGAAGCTCACCTCCGCAAACAGAAACAGCAGCAAAACTCAAGCCTCAAGAAAGCATGAGGGCTGAGAGCTCATTGAATTTTAATCACCACAAGGACTGCAGTCAGTTAAAACAGTGCAGATGAATTAAACTGATGAAAACTGTAGACTTTTTAGAGGAATAGTTCAACATTTTACAAAATATGCTATTAGCTTACTTGCTGAGAGTTAGATGAGGAGACTGATACCACCCTCGTCTTTTTGTGCTAAATGTGGAGCTAGAGCCAGAAGGTGATTAACTTAGCTTAGCATAAAAAGATGAAAACAGAGGAACAGCTAGCCTGACTCTGTAAGAAGGTGAAAAAAATCTGTTTTCAAGCACCCATAAAGCCCCATAAATACGTTATGTTATCTTTTTGCTGCAAAAGTTACATTTAAAAATAATAAGTGGTTCTAAATGGCCAAAATAATCAAGAAAGATATTTTTCTCACCTTGAGACAGAGCCGGGCTATCAGTTTTTCCATTCTTTATGCCAAACTAAGCTATCCATCTCCTGGTTGTAGCTTCAGATTTAGTGTATAAGTATTAAATTAGTTTAATTCTTTTATCTAACTTTCAGTAAGAAGTCAAATACGCACATTTTCCAAATGTCAAACCAATTTTTTAATGAAAAAATGTGAAGACTTTTTACTTATTAAGGACTCAGGGCACTTTGTTGCTTTGGACTAAGGGAGAAAATGAAATTAAGATAAACTAAAACTGCTCAAGGATTTCATGTACAAAACTCAAGACACTTTTGTTGGACATTAACCAAGGAATCTCCTGTCTTATATATTCATCTGTAGAGTAACATCCATTTATCATTTGCTCTGTACATGCAGCAAGGCCCATTCAGAAAGAAAAAAAACAAGAAAGCCAATGTTTGAGTTATGAAGTCTCTCTGAACCATGTGCCTTCAGTGACTTAACCCCAAACACTGTCTCCTCAGGATGAGCAGTGAAAACTGAACCAACCTGCAGGTTCTTTTATGTCGGGAAACAGAGCCACCTAGTGGAGTAAAAGTGAAGATGTTGGCAAATGACAATGAAGGACCCTTCCAAAGCCTGAACTGTTTCTTGTAAAACATACTCTTGTTAAAAAATATTGATGAGTAAATGACATTCCTTTATTTTGTTTGTTATTATTTTGCTAATGCTATTGTTTATAAGATTATAATTTGTAATGCAGTTGTTGCCTGGACGTTCACCTTAATTATAACAAAGAGAAAAACACATGCTATGAACAACAGTATCATAGGTGTTTGTCAGTCTTTTCTTTCCAGCCTTATAAACATGAGACACATATATTTATGCCCAAAACACAAGTTTACTTTTATATATTTAAAAGCATTCTGTAAACTAATTTTGTTTTTGTTACAGAACTCATGTGGACACTTTTAGATGGATAAGGGAGAACAATAATTGCATGACAGTAATATTGTTCATTTGCCTAGTTGAGACCTTTGAAGGATTCTTTGGAGTGATTTGAGTTGATAATGAAATCAGCAAACTGTTAACCTGCCTGTTATTGACAACGACTTAACTTGAGTCAGAAAAGACTTTTGGTTTGTTGTGATGTTTTGTACCTTTTCCTAAGCATACACACAGGATGAATTGATGAAGAAATTATGTGACTTTACATGTATTACTGTGCAGTCGCTAAATCTGGAGGTATTATGGGTTTAGAGATTAAAAAAATGCATTGATTGTTACTTTATATTTGTTTTAATATATTCCCCCATAGATCTTGGTCCAGCACTTCTTCAGTCAATCAGAACCAGCTGTACTCTGGCTGGATGACCAAAGATGTGAAAACAGGCACTTTTTTGAAACATGTCTTTATTATTTGCCATTGAAATATTTCAAGTATTTGAAAGAATATTGATGACTTTACATCAAAAAAAAGTTTTTTGTGTCACTTAATGTAAATGAGTTAAATAAAACATATTTGTGCATTGTGTATATTTTATTATTATGTGTTTGCTTATGTCCTCTGCTGTGATTAAAAAAGTCAGAGCTACAATGTGGAAATTAAGACAGAGATGCAAAAATTTTAAAATGTAGTTTTTGACCAGTTCATTATTACATGGCAACTTGCAACAGAATGGTACGGAAGCCGAGAGTGGCCATGGTCGCTGTTTTTTCATTCTGTTATCTAGAGATCAAAAAATACTAGGGCTGTACTATAGTACTAGTAGTGGTAGTACTAGTACTAATA
>JAUZTA010000025.1:21040430-21050685 GCA_034780835.1 Ctenochaetus striatus
ACATCACCGGAGACCCCACAAACAGCTCCTATCTACAATTTTCGCCCTCTTCCTCGAAACAACTCAAGACAGAAGAGGTAAGAAAAGGGTGGAATAAACACACAATAACAATAAATAAATAGGAACGTTCACTTCGGCATTTCAAATGCATTCCACCAAACAAAAGTTGTATCCATACTATTCACTTGGTCTGATTTATTTTTTACAGCATCATTTTTAATGTTATAAGAGGCAATAAACAACATCATCAAACACTCCTAATCACTCCGCATGTGAGTGTTGAGAAATATTTAAATTTTAAGAGCATAACATGGGTGGTAAACTCTTGATAAATGAGAAATAGTTCACAGCAAAGCAGAAAAATATCAGCATCTTGGATGACATCATGCAGGATGAAAGTTGTAACCATGAATGGTATAAGAGGCAACATATGTGAATAAAAAACAGGGTGCAGCAAGTGTCGTAAAAGTGAAACCAAGAAAAAAAACCCCACCAAGGTGCAGAAATGTAATAAGAGATTGATGCTGTTTATTTGAACTCTGTGAAGCTGCATGAATCCAATCAGACTGAAAAGAAGACAAGTCTCCATTTGGATAAACTTGTCTTGTTAATGTTTAGAGGGCATAAATTAACACAGTGTTCACAAAGAGTTTATACTTGACCTTTTCTTCTTTTCTGACTAAATAAAATGTCCAAGACAAACTGAATTTATGGCTAAATCACAACAACACAACACAGCATGGACCTTTTTTTATTACAGGGAGCTGTTTGGAAACCTGGTTGCCTCTGAAATTTGGTTCCCTCCATAAAGTCTAAGATATTTGAATATGGCAATGCAATCAGTTTATAAAATTAGCTCTGAGAAAATCAATCAGTGATTGTAACACAAAACATAATTTTTTCTTCACTTTAATCATTACAGCATAAAATTTGCTGGTTTCGTTAAGCTTATAGAGAAACTGACTCCAATCAAAATTATGCTCCATTGGCTCAAGAAACTTGAAATTATTTAAAAAACAGTACATGTGACTGGTATCCAACATGAAACCTCACACTTCTAAACAACGCACACATTTTCTCTTTTCCCTTCTTTCTCTCAGAGTCCTCTCTGCTGTCAGTCATTCGTCCTCTCCAGCATGGTTCAGAGGGTTGCAGTGATCGGTGCAGGTATTTCTGGACTGACCAGCATCAAGGCCTGTTTGGATGAACATCTGGAGCCCATTTGCTTTGAGAGCAGCCATGACATTGGGGGTCTGTGGAGGTTTAAGGTGAGGGACATACAGTAGATTCAGTATTAGCCATACAGTGCAATTTGGCTAAAACATTTATATGGGCTTCTGTCACATTTTGCTGACTAAAAACACCAAGCCCAAATTATTTTGACTCTTTTGACCATCTAAAGTTCTGAAAGATTAACTCTCAAATGAAAGCAGCTGCAGTGATGTATCACAATAATATAAAGCACGTAACTAAGTAAACTTCCTCAAGCTCTGTACTTAAGTGCGTGAAACATTGGCACTTGAATGTTTTCATTTTATATTTCTACTCTGCTACATTTCAGAGGCAAATATTGTCCTTTTTTACTCCAGTACAACATGTTTAACAACTTTAGGCACTACTTACTTTCAAATAACAGTTTTTAATTTATTCCGTGTTGTTTGAAAGCCATTTATCTCCAAATGTGGTGACTTTTATTTAATGATTTTTGTAGAAACTGTAGGATAAAGTGTTCCTTTTGTAGGTAGAAAATCCTTTTACCTTCTAAACTAAACAGTATATTTAAAACTCTCCAGGAAAGACCAAAAATGGGCTGGAAAGTGCAAAAAAAAGCTATTTTTTGAGCCTATGAAGAGTTGACTTTTTAATGACGTGGTTCTCACAGGATAGCAACACTAGAAGCATGTGATGATCTTATGTGTAATTAAAAATGGTTAAAAAATACAGGATAAAGGCAAATAAACAACAAAATCACTAATGATGAAAAAGGAAGACTTGTTAGTGATAAAATGGTTCGACAGAAGTAAAACAATAAATATTGTTTGTTCCTATCTGTCTTTTTTTAAAATCTGTCTCACATCATCTGTGTGCAGGACGAACCTGAACCTGGAAGAGCCAACATCTACTTCTCGGTGATCATCAACAGCTCCAAGGAGAGGATGGCCTTCAGTGATTTTCCTCCACCAGCTGAGTTCCCCAACAACATGCACCACTCTGAGATGCTGCAGTATCTGCGTCTCTACGCTCAGGCCTTCAAACTGCTGCAGCACATTCGCTTCCAGGTTAGTGGTCAATATATGTAGTAATAAGTGTGTTCCAGCTCAGAGGCTACATGGGGATAGGAGGCATTGAAAACATGGGCTGAACATGCTAACAGAGGGTCTGGGGTCCTTTTTGAGAAAATGCTAAACACAGTAGATGCCATTTCCTGTATCCTGGTGTCTTTAAAAGGTGTTTAAAGGGTTCAAATAGGACTGAATTTTGGGCAGCTGGTTCTAGATAGTTGCAAATATTTTCCTCTCGTTCAATAATAAATGCAAAACATCTGGTGCAGTAAAGAAAAGATGTTGATAGAACACACTGCATGCCTTTGACTTTTTTACAAGGTCAAAGGGATCGAGAGGCTGCCTGTGTCGCTTTCCTCAGACGGCCTAAAGTTTAGGTTGAGTCTGCACTTTCACTCAAAGTAAGACTCAAGCCACAAGGAGACTTATCATCAGACTTATGACTCTCGGCATGACCATTTTATTTTTTTGTCTGTTTACCTGCCTGGCTCCAATGTTTGCCCATTTTTGACCATCAGTGAACTGCTACTTTAACCTATCTGCTTATCTCTGCAGAGCCATTTTAGTGGCTTTCTTTTTAATCTAGTTCAAGTGATATATTTACCAGAATTATGATCATCTGACTGCGAGTGACGAGCCAACACTGAATGGTCACGGGATATATCCTGAGTTAATGATTAGAACAGATAAGTTTCCATATTTATGGAGATTATTCAACACTCCGCATGGGTGTGTGTATATGTGTGTATGTGTGTGTGTGTGTGTTTGACAGACGACTGTAGTCAGTGTGAGGCAGGGACCAGATTTTGCTGCGACGGGCCAGTGGGAGGTGGAGACAGAGACGAGAGAGAGTCAGAGGGAGACTCATGTGTTTGATGCAGTCATAGTTTCTACTGGACACTTCACCAAGCCTCACCTGCCTCTTAGAGATTTCCCAGGTACCGCAACATATAAACACAGATATGAGCTATTTCCTACTGGTGAGTCACCTTGATTTGAAACTTCGCTTTACAACGTAGCTGTAACTTCTCAGTTCTCATCTCTACTCTAATTAGTCACACCTAAAATAGTAACACATAAGTGTCTACAAGGCCGTGCACACCAGGTATTATGCGTCCTTGTTATCTTATCACTAGCAGACAGCCGTAAGTACAGTTGTAAATGCACCTGATGCGTCCTCAATCTGTCTTATGAGATCTGATTCCATATTCTGAGGTTGGTCTCAGATGCAAATGGCCAAAGTCCTTTTTTGCAGCTTAAATACGTCCTGAGCAACACTGAAGGACCACCTACTCAGTGACATGACTGTTATTACAGACGAAAAACGCTGTCTGATATTTAAGACATATTGTCTCTCTCCACTTATTCACTAAAATCTACAGACTCCTTTTGAAATAAGCCAACTTTATCTTTTTGACAGAAAGGAAAACAGTTTTTTTTCTTTGTAAAAAAGTCATTAGTTTGGATGCATTGTTTCATCAATAATAAATATATGAAAAAGGATTAATTTTTTTGATTGTAAACATGTTAGTTGTGACAAATACAGTGAACAGTAACCAGCTCTACTTCTTCTACTAGTTTGTTCTGCTCTGTCTTTGTTTCCACCTTTGCCCCATAAAAAAAAAAATCAAGTAAGTTTGTGAGTTGTTGTTTCAGGAGAAACTTAATAAAATGTGTAGACCTTGCGGTTTTCTCATAAACTCAGCCAATGATTTACATTAAGCTATTTTTTTGTGTGAAAAACTTGTTTGTCCTCGTGTGTTTGCTGCTTTCATGTTGGTCCTCTTGTTTAAACAACATTGTTGGTCTTTGCAAGCAGAAAGAAGTGGCTTTTTAATTGCGTGTAGTACGAGGAAGTGAGATCTGATCTTAAATGGTCGTACAACTGGGATACATGGAGATGTATAGTAATGCTGAGCATGAAAACACCTTTTCAGAGTTGTCCACTTATGATTGGATTAGCAAGAAGGACGTTAATACGAATGTGTCCAGCCTCAAAGTCTCACATCTGACAACTTATCAGTAAACATGCTTTGAGTAAACAGTGAACTGATTGATTGATAGTTCTTTAATTCCCTTTTTCAGGTATTGAGAGCTTTGAAGGCAAATATTTCCACAGCTGGTATTACCGCAACACTGAGGGTCTGCAGGGGAAAAGAGTGGTGGTGATTGGGATCGGCAGCTCTGGAGGGGACATTGCTGCGGACATTAGCAGAGTTGCAGAGAAGGTGCACAACCAAACTACATTTTTATATTGTTGCTAACATATTAATGATGATTTTAACTGAATAGATGCAGAACATTTTTTTTAAAAAAGGACATAGATATTAGCTTCTCTGTGGTGATCTGATATGCAGGTGTACCTCTCTACCAGGAGCGGAGCCTGGGTGGTGAGCCGTGTGGGACACGGGGGGCTCCCAGTGGACATGTTAGGGACGTCACGCATGAACATGATGCTGCAAAGTTTCTTCCCCTCATGGAGCGCCAGAGTATTGGAAAAGAAAGTGAACGAAGTGTTTGATCATGGACTATATGGCCTGAAACCAAACCATGGGTAAAAAAAATCAAAAACCTATGTCAACTTATGGACTACTATGGGCAAATGTTATCCAGTCCCTGTAAAAACAGAATATAGGACTGAAACTACAGATCATTCACAAGCATAATAAAAATAAAAGACATAAGAATACTCACGTTGATAAAAACATAACATACCATAATATATAGATTGGCAGGTATCATCATGCAACACAAAGCTCATAAACAAGGCATGCAAAGCAATGAATGAAGGAGTATGTTAATAGAAAAACAGACAGAATAAGACAAACAGACCATACTAACAGAAACACACAAAGCATAATTCGCTCAGCAGAAGTAGTATTGGTGCATTTGGCTGCTCGTTCCCAACATGTTCAGACAAACTTGTAAATTTTTGTTGGTTTGAATGACACGCTTATGTTCCTTCTCGCCTCTGGGCCAAGTCCTTGAATGATCTTCAGGTTTAACTCATACAGCTCTGATGCTCTGTCGGCAGGATTTTTGCACAAAATGCTGTGGTGAGTGATGACCTGCCAGCTCGGATCATCTCGGGTCGTGTTAAGGTGAAACCCAACGTGAAAGAGTTTCGTGGCTCCCGTGTGGTTTTTGTCGATGGGAGCATAATAGACAAGGTATGTGATACAAATATCAGTTTACATCATATAACAAGAATTGTTTGACTTGATTCTGTAATACAGGCACACAACGTTTTGTACTTAGCCTCATGTGATGAAACAGCCCCTTTTTCATAATTATAACCATATGGACATAATGTGAAACAGAACGGATTTTAAACTTCAAAATCCTACACTTGCTGCCCTACAAAGACAGTCAGTTTAATGTAACCAAACACAGAACAGGAAGAGTTTAGGCAGGTAGGATCAGGCAAACAGAAAAAAAGGAGCTGATATATTGGTGTAGTTTGAAAGGTTTGTCTGCCTGCTTCTCTAAAAGCAATGTAGTAAGAAGTGAGTATTCCTCTATGAATTAATAGTATTAATGATATACTCCATGTTAAGGCATGCCTACTTTTTGACATTCAAATCAAATTCTCACCAACATTACATCTCACCTTTGCTTGGGAACATGTCACGATACTGAAGCCGGATATTCTTGAAATGCTGATTAACTTTTAAGTTGGAATGTTTTCAAACTTTGTCTTTGAAATAATGCTAAAAATAGATTCCATCTATTGTAATCCAATTAATTATGTTGCTTATCACAAAAATTTCCATGACATATGTAATTAGTAACAGACATTTGAAAGTAATCTGACCAAACCCTGTTCCCTGTTGGACTGAGTAGGAGAATTGGGAACAGATGACTGAGTGGGAATGGGGTCATTGCAGGACAGGAGGAAGTTGCTCAAACCGAATTTACATAAAAGGACTTGATGTGTCAGGAGGAAAAAGAAAATAAACAAAACAAGTTATTATCTGGTGGGAGTTTCAAACTAATTACTTTTTAACATAATAAAAAATTAACATTTGAATGGTTTTATTATGCAAAAAAATCTGGTATTTATGTCTCTTTAATCCTCAATTTGTGTGTTTGTGTCATAAAGGTGGATGTAGTGGTGTTTGCCACAGGGTACAACTACAGCTTCCCCTTCCTGCCCTCGGCTCTGCAGGCTAAATCTGGCTACAGGCTTCGTCTCTACAAGCACGTCTTCCCTCCTGCACTGACTCGACCCACGCTGGCAGTGGTGGGATTTGTCCACGGCCTCAGATCTCTCACCCTGCTGGCTGAGATGCAGGCCCGCTGGGCGACATGAGTGTTTAAAGGTAAACTTGAATCAGAATTTTCAACTTAAACATATTTTTAATCATTGCTCATCTTTTATATACAATGCTGGTTTGTTACCAAGGGTTTTTTTCTGCTACAAGGTAGGAAAGACTACTTGACTGACTTTGCTTGCCAAACAATGAACATACACAGAATCAGCTTTAAAATAAGCAAAATGCTATGATTATGTAAAAGGCCCACAAAGAGTATGAATAAGAAATTCTGCACTACTAACAAAGTTAACAGAGTTCTATGACAGATTTAAAACGCCATAAATAAAATAAATCAAAGAAATACAGTGAGTTTAAATGCAAATTGTTATATAGAGCCAAGAGTGAAATCAAGGAGGAAGACTATTTGCCAATTCAATAAACTGGTTACTGGTTAAAAGAACAATCATATTAGGTCTCTCTCAAAGTGATTACCTTCTAAAATTAAGCACTTTGTTGTAGTGTTGTGAACAAATCAGAAATCAGTGCGACACCATTAGCAAACCACCAAACTCTTACAGCCACACTTTAGTCTGCAAGACATCAGTCAGTATTAAAAAGCCTAGCTTAGCACTGAGCAAGAATTTTGTTGAGAAGATCCCTTTACATTTCTGTAGGTCTGCAGCTTCCTGCAGCAAAATGAATCCCTGCAGCACTGTAATGTTTTCTTCGTTGTGTTTTCATCTTAATGTTGCAAAATTAATTTATGTCACAATAACAAAAAGAAAAATTCATCACTTTGTGAGGCAAAAAATCTAAATAATTGTCCTCATATGTTTATTTATTGAATCATGAAATTAAAAACACACTTAAATGTATTAATTTCATTGTTTTTATGTAGGCATTGTAAATCTTCCATAGTGATCAGGCCTGAGGGTTTGGATTAAATACACATGGTTATTTTAACATTTTTTATCCTAATTTTCTTCAGGTTTGGCAAATTTGCCCTCTGAGGAAACAATGTAAGAGGAAATTGAGAAAGACACAGCAGCCATGCATTAGAGGTAACCGACCATTACCGACCAATTTGAATTATATTTGTTGTATTTGTCATTTTCAACAATAAAATTCATCTTTTCACCCTTTCTTTTTCAACTCTGTCTCTCAGATACGCCTGCTCTGAACGCACCCCCATCCAAGTGGACTACATCCCTTACCTGGACTCTCTGGCGGAGCAGGTGGGGGTCCGACCGAACATATTCTCTCTTGCTGAAGGACCCCAGACTGGCACTGCAGGTTTTGATGGGTCCCTGCACTTCGTATCAGTACCGTCTGACTGGACCAGGCCAGTGGGCTGGAGCCCGTCAGGCCATCCTCACTCAGTGGGAGCGTGTGCTTCAGCCCTTCAGGACTAGAGTGGTACCAGAACCAGAACTAGAGACCAGACCCTCATCAAAACGGGGCATCGTAGTGATTTTCTCAGGTGCAGCTCTTCTGTGCTACCTTTTTTACAATAAACACTGTCCGTCCTCCCTCTTTCCTCTCACACTCTTCAAATCCTAAAATGGTTTAGTGTTCAAACAACAAGGCCTGACTTTTTAAGTCTTATCTAAAGCCTACATGATATTCAAAGTTCTCCTCTGATGTGATGTGAACCAATCCAGGTTAGTATTACTAGAAAACTTTCCTTTTCTACCATGCAGTCCAAGGAGGTTGAACTTAAGATTTGAGTTTTGTTTCAGGCTGCATCTCTCTCTAGAAATATATCTTCCCTCTAATTTCAGGTACTTTTGCTATGAAGAATTGATATGATGTCTTGAAATGACAGGGTTGACAGTTTGACCCCAAAGTGCTAAAGTGCTTCACAAATATAGCCATTTAATGGTATTTAGTCTGTCATCCTACCTGCTAAACACATGTACCGTATTATTTACATCTTTAGCCATTGATCTGGAAATCCTTATTTTCTAGATCCAAAATCAACCAGCACTTTGTTGATCAACTGATAGACTTTTAAATAATGTTAACTGAGTGTTAGTGCATCTCAGGATCTATTAGTCAGTGTATCTGGTGAGATGAACATGCAAAAGGGTTAGGGTTACCCCAATCCTAACTATTACAACGTGGAAATCAGTTTTTCCTAAACTCTAATCAAATGGACTCAAGGCAAATCACAAACAGATGTCTAAAATACAGTGGCTGGAAAAATAGCCACAAAACAATGGAGAAACTGTAAATTAAACAGGTTTTGTTTACTTTTTTATGTAAGCTAATAGTTATGAGGTAACTCTGTCAGTGAACAAGTTTTTAGGCCCCAGTGAAAGTTTACAAAGGCTGACAAGAAACTTCTGGGGGATCATGGAGGGAAATATTTTGCTGCTGATCTCTGTAGAGTCTGACTGCATTAAGATGGAATGAATGAGTGGATTGTACGAATCACAAGTGTAGAAAATCCACTAAAGAGTTTGACTAAAAAAAAGCCAGAGATACTGAATGTTTACATAAGTACATACTGTAGCACAGCTGTCTGAATCTGTCTCTTTGTTGTGACTTTGCAACCTGAAACAATGAAAATCTGGACACAAACAACCCACAGGAAACAGAGGAGATGAGATAATCAGCTCCAAAAGAGAACACAAATAAGGGAAACACTAAGGACTGAAAACAAGATGAGTAAGAGCAACAGATAACAAAGGATTACTCCAACAAGGGACAATAATCACAAACAAGAAGTAGAAACAACATCAAGAAGAAATGAGCAACCTTTCACAGCGGACAGTTACAGCAAACCAGTTAAACTGTATTTTTTTTAAAGGTAATGTTTACAAATGCAAAATCTAATGCAAAAAAGAAAATTGTAAAAAGACTTGTGTTTCTCTGCCCTGCGTGAGTGAACAATGTGGTGCTGCTGGCTGAAGAAACTGCACTGAAACAGAAACAGAGCATCCGGTTGTGGGTCATTTCAGGCCAAGTTCATGGAGAGTTTGTGATTTTCTGACATCTGCTGTAAGCCATCAGAACTGTAAGATAACTTTTAAATGTCAGACTTCAAACACAGTCTTTTTGTGTATTTGTTTAGTTAACTTTTGTATTATTTGTATTAACTGAGTACAAGCAGCTGACACCTGAACTAAACACACTTCATTTAAAGATGATGCAGGCAAGTTGATGGGAGTCAATTCAGGTGTCAGAGCTTGAGTCAGCTGCTTGTACACAGCTGATTCAAACATTACCAAGGTTAACTGAACAAATACACAAAAAAATTTCTTTGAAGTCTGACATTTAAAAGATGCAGGTGGAGCCAATAAGACAGAAGATTTCCACAATTACTTTTCACATGATCCAACAGTGCAAAAAATGTGTCTTTAATAAAAAATTAAAAATACAGTGAGTTGTTTGGTTTTAAGATTTACATTCTTCCATTTCATTTGGAAGCCAGATTTATTTTTGCAAAATAATGGAAATTATGCAACATTGCCGCTGCAACATTGAGTTTACCATAAAACCTAGTGCTCTTTGTCACACTTCCTAAAAATTCAATATGTTTGGCCACGCCCATCGATGGGGGTACAAACGGTTCGGGGGGGGCGGGGACTGGGACTGGGCCCTCAATAAATTATGGAATAATTATTCAATTTTTTTCAAAATAGGCCTTTTTGTGGAAGATATATATATATAAAACACGCGGAACAAAAATTGTTTGACACACAAAGTGTAAAA
>JAUZTA010000025.1:21142071-21154858 GCA_034780835.1 Ctenochaetus striatus
TCAGTGTAGACAATGTCTCCACCCTGAGCCCAAAATATCAAAACATCATGATGGAAAACACTTTCTGCAATTTTATAGTCATTAATTTCTTTCTTTGTTCATTTACTAGAAAATGATTTTGAAATCAAATTGATGCATCCAACATCTGTCAAACAAATTAAACAAACCAGTTGACATACTGTTGAAGACACAAATTGACTCATGCTGTAAATTTTTACCTCATCAGTGTGACCTTTTTCAACTACCTTTTTAGTGGAATATTCAAATCTATATAACGGTGCCAAACAACATTAAAATATCTTCAGCACAGAGAAAATGAAGGCTTTCTGGAGAATCAACCAAATTTACTGAAACTGTTCCCACGACATCATTAAGACCAGACAAAGTAAAGCATGTAGTCTGACCACATAATTTTGATTGCTTTGAAACTAAAAAGCTATCTGTCAAGTGAAGGATTCTTTGCATTAATAACTTCGTTAACATCTTCGATCGTGTCGAGATCATAAATTGAAACAGTGTTCCGTTTGCTGTCACGTGAACGAAACAATTGATAAAAACAGATTATTACAGCTATGAGTTTAGCGCTCCGCCGGCTCAGCTAGCATAACACTACTGTACTTCCGGCTTTAACATAATAAAATAGGTGACAGCACAAGTAAACGTGAGAATATTCATATATACAATACTCGATATTTGTTCACGACGCTATGAACAAACTTTTCCTGCACCTAAAGAGTTTTTATCACCTACCTTAAATGGGGCTTTATCGGCAAAAATGCGCTACAATCTCATCATGTCCTTATACCGGAAGTAAAGCATTCTGGCAGAGCCAATAAACTCACAGCGCCGCCTGTTGTTAAGTCTACGAATAGCGGACTTATTTATACTGAAAAACTTCATTCTTTTCTTTTTTCCTCATCAAGGTATCTGTGTTGAACATATATCCCTTCTCTGTGAACACAGCGAGACCTACCAAGGCACAGACGCACGTGCCTGATAGAAGGTGACCTGCAGTTACTCTTAGGAAGGTTTGTCTCTTTCACAGAAATTAACTATGTTGAGAATATTTATCAATAACCTCAACTGTATTTTGTCAAACTGTAGAATCCCAGTGTACAGAGCACAGCCCTCAAGCTTATATCAGGCAGATGGTAAACCTGTCAGGTCAGGCGAGCTGTCAAAGGAAACACAAAAACCAACCATCATGGTAAATTCTGCGGACACAAGTAACCCTTATTTGGAAACATATTCAAAATCATGAGTTAACACTTTGTATATATATCCCAATCTCTTTACAAATCACTGTGCAATGGTTGTGTTTTTGTTATGTTATGCTAAGCTGCTAGTAACACGTAACCCATCCTTGACTCTGTTTGCAGGTAGGAACCTGTCGTACAAAAGAAAGTGTTTCCAGAAGGACTGGGTCATTTAAACAGCATGCCACTGGCCAGTAAGTGTTATGATGAATCACTGTTTTAGTCCTGTGAGGATGAGTGATGATGATGATGATGACCAGTTCACTTCCTTTCATTTCAGCTCTCTTGGGTTGACTCCGCTGTGCTTAGCAGGGCTCTCTGATTCTGCACTAGAGGAATGTTTAATCATCAGATCTGTGGCCATAGGAGGACACGGTCCAGCAGCTCAATGATTTAGTCACCTCTGCTTCATCTGAGCTGCTGCATGCTCGGATAAACCCTTGCAGGTATTTGCATAACTGTTTGATAACTCCAAATGCAGTGATATAGCTCAGGTTTGCACTTAATTACAAATAACACGTTTCTTCAGTATAACACAGGACAACAGAGAGGTCAGAAAAGTGTATGATTGTTTAATTTTTTTTACACATTTACAACTACAGGACATTAGTTTGAATAAATATCTGAGAACGTCACATTCCCTCTTTCCCCCACTGCCCTACCAAGAGAGTAAAAAATGTTTTTCAAAGACAGTGTGGTTGCTGTCTTGGATAAAAACATAGCGACCAGGTGCCAGATTGTAAGCATTTAAAAGGAGCTCTTGAGCCAGGGCGGAGAGGCCAACTTTTGAATGTTATGTTTAAAAAAAATGACACCTATCAATCCTGCTCACTCTGTCCTTAACAATCTCCCACTCAGTAATTTAGAATACCATCAGAGAATAGTGTAATCTTTTATTTTCATGTAACTCTGAAGTACTTTAAAATATGTCCCAAACTGTAACTTCACATGACTGATCTATCATTCATAAAACAAAATCTCAACATACAGTACTGCAATTAAACACTGGGTAAGACAGTGACATCAGGTAGGCAGATTAATCATGATGGAAAGCACTTGAACTGAGTCAGAGGATGGCAGTTTCTTACAACCACTGAAATCCTGTATGTTATTGCAGCGATCTATAACACAAACAGGCTGTATGGCAAAACTTTATCCTTTTAAAACAAGCAATTTAGTGTTACAGCACTTCCAACATAAGGTGTAAACTCACTGTATAATCTTTATCTTGCAGCACGGGGCAAATAAAGAGGATGGCAACTCCCAGCAAGGGCAGTGAGCAATCAAGTTTCTTTGTGGAGCTCAGCACTTACAATAAAATGAATTCTCTCAGCAACCATAATCACAAGCCATGGTGCTGTCTTAATACTATACAGGCAACCAATGACTCAAAACCTCCCAAGCAGGACTCCTTAATTCACATATCAGGACAAGTTGTAAACCCGTTTTTTTGGGGGGGCCCCCTGCAATCCTGAATAAATTAACCTGGGGCCCAACATGTTGCATCATTTACTAAGAACATGAAGACAAAAAAATCTGTTGTTCTGTGGCATCGGAGGCAGTGCAATGATCAGATGTTGGTTCGTAAGGATGGCTCATAAAATATGAATATCAAATAAAAATACACAGACACAAGCGTGTGAAAAGACCGCTAACGAAGCCGAGACGGTGAATGGCTCGTGCATATTAAACTTAGCAGTGCACCCATGTAGTGGCGGGGAATGACCTTCCGGGTGTCAGTGAGATAGAAATAGACTTCTGTTACCAGAGAGGCAGGCAGACTTAACATCTTCACACAGTAGGTGGCTGTAAGCAGACACCCGCCAGCAGCCGCGAGGCGGAGCTAGTCGCCTTTTAGGCCACGAGCCCACGAGGATAGTGGGGTAGCAGTCATTAAGAAATTTGGAGATGGCGCTTAACCTTTTTCTCCTACACCCTTGGGTGTCAAAGAGCAGCATTAAAAGCAAACAGTATTGGCGTGAAATGGAATACTATGCTGAATTTCTACAAACAACATTAATGTCCTTGGCAAAGGGAGAAATTTTCAAAGGCCTCACCGATTGGCAAAATGTTGGCGGCTAAATACAAACCACTAAGGCATCATAGTTACAAACAAAAGAGGAAAGGGGATTACCTCTAATGGACTGATTATGCTTGCTAGTCCTGTCAAGCAGAATAAATCGAATTCTTCAGACACCATATAATTTCTTCATCTTGTTTAGTTCAAATAAAAACATGTCCGGAGAAAAGGGGACATCTTTGCAGGTGGCCTGGTAACATTAGGCTCCATTAGAAAAATACTTACATCACAACTGTGCTTATAATCTCATGTTCTGTAAAGAGTTACAGTAGCTCAGGAGGACTATAAAACAATACAAAGAGAGACAAAAAGACTTTTTTCTTCTGTAACAAAGAGACTGAGTTTGCAAAGCAGAGGAGCCGACAGTTGTAAGTTCCTGTTCCCGCTGCCCCTCAGACTCCAGTGGACTGACGATCAGAGCAACAACAGTGGAGACTAAGAAGGTCATAATTTGTGTATGTGTGCATGTATATGTGTGTGTATAGATGACTCTGTGTGTTAAAAGTCACAAGCCAGAAGATCTGGTAAAAAAAAAAAAAAAATCTCAAAGTGTCTGTGGGCAACAGTGTTGCTTTCTCTCTGTGTCCCTCCAGTTTGGGTGGTGTTATGTATACATTTTCCTTTTATCTTCAAATAGTGAGCGGACTAGGTAGACCTGTAGACCTGATACTAACACCATAACGGTGAGATTTATCATCGACCAAAAGTTCACCCTGTCAAAGTTGCTCTCCTGGAGGTTTCTGTCACGAGCCTCGAAAGCCCGCAGCAACGTCTGGATATGCACGCTTTTGTCCAGCCGAGCCTTCACGTTGCTGATGGTGTCCTGGAGAAGAGGAGACAGACAGGCTGTGAGTGACTGAATCTGAGAAGACAATACGTATAAAAACCTTCAACTACTTTGCAGCGCAGGAAACTCAACTCAGTGCCTAAAAATTAGAGAGATAAAAATAAGGTTTTGGTCTCTAGAGGCAGTTCTGAGCGGGTAAACAAAGCAGCTCAATCAAGTGTGTTCCTTATTCCCTGAGAGAACAACTTCCTGCACTGGAAAAAAAAAAGATTTCCTGTCTTTTAAAATTAGGCCTTTGTGACTTTTGACACAAATCAAAATTGTTTCAAGTTAGGGGGCAGTGCATGCGACGGTGGTGCAAGCTGAAACAATTGGTTGCCTCAGCCAATAGGTGAGAGTTCATGACATTGTCTATTCTTGTGACACTCTACTTGTGACTCTGCCTGTAACAGGGTTTTTCCACGGGCCTGGGGCAGGTCTGACAAGCCATGCCCGATGACATGCTTTCCACTGCTTTCTCAAAGCACAGGGTGGTCGTGCTGCTTCAGTCATGCATAGCTAACGGTGGCCAACCTGCAACATTTCCTCTTTGTGTAACTGTGTCCCCACAGGCTAAACTCCTGTGTGTCTGAGCTGGAGACTAGAAAGAAAACTCTGTTTTTGTGTGTTGGACTACATGCCATATTACCGACAGCCTGTCGGGTCACTTTGTCTGACTATGTCACTATGTCAGGCAGTCAGCAAAGCATAGAGGGACAAAGTCTGGGACACCCGGTGAGAATAAACAAACACGCTTTCAACAAGTTTTCACTTCTCACATCTCTCATTCAGGCTCAAAGGTTTCCATGCGAACAAACCAATTGTACAACGACTCCAGAATGTGTTGGAAGCCAATATCACACCATACTATTCTGAATAATACAACATGTCACAATAACATATCATGTCCGTGTCAGACTGGAAGCATCCTCACCATGATGTCTTCCAGCTTCATGTCCAACGTGTCCGTTCCATGGACGAACTCCTTCCAGTCATCTGGGTCTCCGTCTGGATCCATGTTGTCCAGAATCAGCTCGAAGAAGATGAGTTTCTCAGAGATGGCACTGAACGTGTTGTCAAAGCAGAACATGTAGTCTCCATCCTCGGTCTCAACACTGGAGGCAAAGCGCAGAAGGAAAGAGTTTACGCATGAAACTGTCAATAACTATCGTCTACCAGACTGATGGTATAACTTACGTGTGCACTCCATCTGACTTGCGGTAGTCACTGAAAAGCACTTGACCAGAAGGAGAGGAGATGAAGAAATCCACATCAAGGCCTGCACCATCTAATACCTGTGGATAGTTGATGACATTTAAGCATTATAAATACATGCAGCATGGAAAATATCAGAAAATTGAAATTGACAGTGTGTGTGAATATTTTCTTAAGAGTGTAAAAGGACTATATTAATTTAATGCATTGCATGTGAGTAATGCTAGTTTTCTGCTAGTTTCCTCAATGTTTCCACCTAATTCTCCAACAGAAAAAAAGTTAAAGTAAGTCTGGAGACCTTGTCCTCCATGATAGACACTACAAAAGACATAAAATGCTGGGGAAGTCTCCCACAAGCAATAATAATAACAACTCACTGCCTTCCCCCTACTTCTAGACATACAAGAGAGTCAAACTCAAAGATAGTCAGTGCTGAAAAAAAGCACATTGGACTGGTATAACAGGTTCCATTCAATTTGAAATCGAGGTGTGAGCAACATAACCTGCAGGCTCTTTATTCAAACTCATTATTTTCGGTGACAGGATTGCACACAATACAACCATAACAAAGCATGTCTCCCAATTTAATGCGCAAGTTATAATTTTACTTTGGTGGCAGTCTATCACTGTGGTTAGTAAGTGGATTAAAGCCTGTTAGCTATGAATGAGACACAACGTGCGGAAACGTGACAGTACGCTTAGTGTAAGGGATAATCAACAGGTTTTGCAAGTTTAATGTTATGGAAATGTTGACTCTCGCTTGGGGATTATTATCGATTAGGCAAGCAGAGATAGCTAGCTCGGGTCTACTCAGATGGCAGTACAGTTTTTTTTAACAAGACCATCGCTGATATGAGAGTCTTTATGACCTGATATTCAATCTCCAGGGAAGCATCTTTCTTCATGGTCTGGTAGAAACACTCCTTGCGACCGGCGGGCAGAGTGAATGTGAAGTCGCTGTCCAACGACTGAGAGAAGGCGGCCAGGACCACAAACCTGTCCGACAGCAGAGCAACAAACGCGGACAGGACACACAAAAGTATCCGGACTACCTCCATAGTCAAGTCTGCGTGGCTAAAAGTCGAAAAAAGCCCAAAATGTACGACAGTAGCGGGCTACAGTCTGACGGAGGTAGCGAGCCGTGTTCGCCCAAACTTCACTTCTGTTGAACTGTTCTTAAAAGGCTAATTAAAGTTAAGGACCCCGCCGGTTCAAAAAAACAACAAATTAAACATTCTCATTTATAAATTTAATCTATATAGGGAAAAAATATGTTATATTTCATTTTACATTTGTCTGGTTATTTTCGATCGTGTATTTCGGTCGACAAGATTTACTTACAGTTAAAAGTAGAGGCAAATTTTCAGGGCACTTTCGGGGTGCATTTTGGGATATGTAGTCGTTTTGTTTCTGTGTGTAGCTGGGAGGAATAATTAAGGGTAGCCTTACTAAACAATAGAATTATTCCTTTTACCAACAAAGATGACCAAAACGTGTTAAAATGTTAGAGAACAAAGAAATGTTTATACTAAATACACATGTTGATATGAGTTTTATGAGAGGAAAAGATTTGATATTCTACAGATTGTAACTTAAAAATATATAATTATGAAAACATTTGCCTTATACCTTATGCAATGATAGTTTAAGGACAATGATAATTGTGATAAACGTGGTATCGCCGCTAAAAGTTCATGCCCCATAAAATTAAAGAAATATGGAAAGTACAATATTTGAGATAAAGACGTGCTAAGAAAATCATTGGCATTGAGCCTAAAGTTGTAATAACGACTGATCCTTTTGAAACATATTTTCGGGTTTTTTTGAAAATTAATTGTTAGTTTGTATGAAGATGTCTTACGATGAAGGAAAAAGTACACGATGTTCACTTTCCCTTAAGCCCCCACCATCCACCTCATCAAGTGATTAGNNNGACCTTTCAGATAATTGCCCTCTAATAAGACAGCTATCAAAAGCAGCCGTTTGTACGGACACGTTTCCCTGAACACTATTGTGAAATAAATTTAAAGTATTGCGTGGCTACTTTAGTGATTTGCCTATCAAGAAATAGATGACGCGTCCTGCTCTAAAATCACCAACTCAACCTCAGCCGGGGGGGCGGTTCTTTTGGGCAAAAACCGTGTTGCTACGTGTCCTATGATTGGTCAATAAATCCACAGCTCTGATTTGATTGGCCTGACGTCAGGCAGGGGTTGAACTAACCGCGAGTCGACTACCCGTCAACAGCAGTGGCTACCAAAGCTGAAAAAGAAGCGGACAAGCACTCCGCACAATGAAAATTAGTATACATCAAGTGTAGGTTTTTAGGCACAGAAGACAGTGGTTTGTTTATTTGTTTCAACCACAGGTCCTCGGCCAACTAAAAGCTTGTTCTCGGTGTATCGTGTAGCCGTGAGAAATTAGAAAAGAACGAAAAAGAGCGAGGATGTTGGTCCCCGCGGGAAGATAATGAAGAGGCTGCGCGTTTTGTTGGTGTGCCTCATTGTAGCTCTCCTGTGCTGGTAAGCTTAGCCCGACATCTCTATCTCCATTTACACTGCTAATGTCATGACAAACAAATAACAGTCATAACAATATGTTGATTATGTTTTATTATGCTTCTACCCTTCGTATGGGTTAGTCTTGATGTCTTCTGCCGCATAATATCCGTCAATCACCAGTGTTGAGGGTCATGAATCCTCCTATTCAGCAAAGTGAACATTCTCCCCAGTTTTAGTGGCCTGATGTTCAATTGACCCATGAATTAAAGGAGTGATTTAGCATGATTTTGTTGGTGCTAGACATATTGTAACAAGTTGAAAAAGTTTGTTGTTTAAATGATTTTTAGTGGGTTAGTAGGTTATCGTTAGCTAGCCATCTGTTGGGCAGCATAGCTAGCTAACCATAACTACTTAGTGATGTGATGATCTGACATCAGGTCTGAAATAACTGAAATAAATGATCACTCGTGGTTAGTATTAACTGTCTGTCTATTGACCAGCAAGTGTTAGATACACATCACATTAGATCCGCTGCAAAACTCTGAGGGGCGAGTGTTTACAGTCTATATGAGGGTTTTACTTGTGCAGCTGTGAGAGATCTTTTAATCCTTTTAACAGTGTAAATAAGTTCAACTTAATGCATGGTGTATGTATTTCGTCCTCAGAGTAGCTGCATGCAGCAGTGACATCTGGTAGATTAACGCAACGCATGAATTTGTTTAATCTCAGAGGCACGGGGCAGGTAACAATACACAGGGTTTGTGAAATGGGATTAGCAGGCCAGCTAACATGCCACCTTTATCCAGACTGGGGACTCTGAAGGAGCAAACCATGCAGTTTTTATCATGCAGAGTGTTATTTTACTCCTCCATTGGCCTGGTCACTTGTTTGTGATAATTATTCAGCATCACTTTCATTGACAGTGTAGAAGGTGGAATGATTTTGTTATTTTGTTGACAGATAATGTTGGTTAAAAATAAACCCATTTGCTGTATTATTCACCTCTGTCATCATGTTTGCAGGAAATGATGTGACCCTTTTGTGTTGTCAGTAAAAATCCATCAGTGGCTCTACACTGGTGACACAGGATGTGATGATCATATTAATTTTTTAATTCTGGAGGCTCCTGATCATTACACTCCTAAACTAGAGGTGTTTTCTTCCTTTTCACATTTTTCTTACACGGTAAACAGATTTTAATCGTTCATGTTTTATGAACATAACAAGTATAAGCCTTATGTAATGCCTCCATTAATAAGTAAAACGGTCTCTAGTACACAATCTGGTACAGTACTTTCATGGTGTTCATGTTTTGCAAAAGAGATCCAAACTTGTGTTAAGTAAATCTAACAGTTTGGTCAGACAGAAAAGAAAAATCATAGCTCTCTCAGACTGAGATAAATCCACAACCCCTGTGCCTTTTCTTCAGAAAAGTGTAATTACATTAATAAGACTTGAAGTTCTTTTTCATCAGCATGCAAACAGAAGAGAGAGAAAGAAACGTGAGGACATGAAAACACAGAAACTTAGCAGAACAGAGTTCTGTAATCTGCCTCCTGAAGGCCTGTGAGGTCTGGATATTTCTAGTTATTAATTTAAATGAAAGAAAGCTACAAGAAAAAATTGAATTATATATTTAATTCAAGAACAAGACAGCTGTCTTTGGTAACAACTACATTTGAGTACAGCCATGCGTGTCGGGCTTTAGCTTGCCTAAAACCATGGTGCACTTTTCACTTTCCCACAAACTAACTAATGACCATGCAACCACACGCACAGACCTCATTACTAATGCAAACTCTTTTTAGTGTGCTGCTGTCGGCGTCTCTCTCCTCCCTGCCAACTCTCACACGTCCCAGAGGGAACAGAGAAATGGGGAATGCAGTTCTTGCAGTAATCCAAAGGTTTCCAAGGAAGCAGCAATTTTAAACAGTAACAGGATCTCTGTTAGGAGGCCGGTGGCAGAGGACTGTGGGGGGGGAGGCATCTTTCTGTTGTTGTGATTTACCTGCTGTTTTATTTTATGATTCTGTTCTGCTTGAAATGGTCAGGGCTAATGTTGACATTTTCAGTTCAGATCCCGCTTTTTATTTGTAATAGAAGTATTATAAATCCTCTTTATATTATTGCTCGACTATTGTGGTAGCTTAGAAATAAATCTCTTGGCTGAGCTGCACAGAAAGGCACAGCAGAATGTATTCTGTGGGTGTCATGCTGCCCCTTCACTCACATGGGCAGCAGCAGGGATTTTACTGTGTTTACTGCGTGCTAGCTCAGGCTGTTGACATCAGCATCTCTGGAGAAAGTTTGCATGTGTTCTTATGAGTGCATGTGTGAGGGTGCATATTTCCAGCCAGGTCGATTGTCAGTAATGATAGGACGTATGCCACACACATATATTTTCTTCCCACTTAGATTTTAACTTTGGTGCCCAGATGTTTGCTGAGTGTGTGTGTGCACTCCTCTCTGTAATAACACAACTCTCATGTTACTAACTTATTAGAGAGTTTGTCGTTGGTCTTTCTCTAATAACAGCTGGCATCTTTCTTTTGATTTGTGTTTTTCTAAAACTTCTTGAGAGCAGCAAACTAAGATGATGGGTTGTCATCTTTGCATTTGTATAGGAGCGTGCAAAAAAATAAGTAGAAATAGCTACTTGTTTTATCATTATCTCATTCTGTCCCTGTGTCATAGGCTAATTAGTTTCACAGCCATTTGAAGATTATTGTTATTATGTAACCTGATTAGCACTCCAGAGATAATTCTGCAGCCAATTGACCAAGTGGGGATTTCATATTACGCTCCATGACAGTACAGACACTCACCAGACATTAATGCAAAGCTAGCGCAGCATTATGATTTTGTGAACTCGTCCAGGTAAAATAAAGTTGTCCAACCGGTGCTGTTGAGTATTTTGACTTGCCTAATTGTTGTGTAATTACGTGTTTGTGTTGTTGATTTGTCTCTCATGTAATTAAACGCCTTTGATGCAGTTGAGATAGCTTTCGTATACTGTGGTTTACTTGTGCTTATCATGTCCAAGGAGGTGGCGGTGCTGTATGTTTTGACACCAGCCCAGTAAGAAGACACCACAGGGTTTTGCTTGTCCAACCTGTTTCCTTTCCAAGATCATCCATAGGATGAGATGGTCTATATAAGCTTTCACTTGCCCTGTGCTGCCAGATCAGAGCTCCCCAACTCTCTTTCAGAGCTTGAGCGATCTTGTGTATGAAATCTTTGTTTTACACTGCAAATATCTTAAAAATCCTGTCTATAGAGAAAACCAGAAATGAAAGCTCACAGTGAGTTTGCATGTCAATTGAGTTGATCAAAAATAGCATCAGGTACATTCCCTTCTCATGGTTGTATGCTCCTCTTTCTGAATGGTGTCCTCAGTGACTTGCTCAAGGGCAGTGTAAGCTTTGCAATTCAGAGGGGCCAGAGGATAGCTGGAGGACCCTCTCGTTAAAGGAACTATGTGTACTGCCCACATTGTAAAAGTTCCCTTTTTGAGGCAGTTGTTGCATAAGTATATCCTCCTTGTGTTACCCACGTGCATCTTAGTGGCCAGGGAGCCTGTTGTCACTGATAGTACTGCTTGTGTTTTTTTTTTTTTTTACCAGGAAACATCCACCAGCTCCTGTACTGGCAACTGAGTGTAAATAACAGGGAAACAGAGGAGGCTCTGTGTTTTTTTTTTTGACTGTTCCAGCTATGAAGGAGTGCTAGAACTTGAAGGTAAAATGGCAGATATTACAGCTTGCCTTGGGACACAACACTGTTGGTTACTTAAGAGTTTTCCTGAAGCTCATCCGCCCCCTGCTAGTCATTTCATCTAGACACGTTAGTTGTGACTTTCATGGACCTGTAATAGTGCACGACTGCTGTGATTTACAGCATGTGTGTCCATACATGTGCTCACCCCCCACCCCACCCCACCCCCCACCCCAACCCTGCCTTCATTAGATAACTACTTCGTTGCTGTTGTATTGTCCCGCTGAAGGTCCTGACCTCGTGAGTTCAGTCCAGTTGAAGAGTAACTGAGTTACTTAAATGTGAGGCCCATACCTCTGATATGTACCTTTTGTTTACCCTTTTCAGCTCTTTTAACTGCACACTGACTTCATGATCTCATGGTGAGTCATGAGGTCTGCTTGGTGGTCATCAGTCAGATGGTCAGAGGAAAATAATCAATAAGTGCTCTGATCGAGCCTAGATACTCTTGTGCATGGAGACGTGGATACTGTGTATCATTCAGTCATGTATGGTCTTGCACTATCTTTAATGTGGACTGAAGGACATCACTGATATCAGCTCGTAACAAGCTGCAGATGTTTACACCACCTTTATACTTACTTACACTTAAGTATCTAAATAGCAAAGTGTCACACTGTCATATGTCATGTGAATGGTGAGATTAAACATACATGAACTCATTTCATTGAGTTGACCACATGCTGTATATTGGAAACTGAAAGTTTTATCTTGCAGTAGAGAAGGATTATGTTATCTTATCCGTCTTGACTAACTTTTTTGACAAAGATGACAGCATATCTCAACCCTGACAACTCAATGGTATCTAAGACACTCTTTTCTTTTTTTTAAGATATTGATATTTAGGGTAAAGCTTTGATGAACTTACGCTGAGTGGAGTTAGATAAGTTTCTTAAGCAAAACAACAACAGCCACATGGATATCTACCAGAGCAAACATGACTTTTGACCTGCATGTCCAAAAAAGTGCAGAATCATCCCCCTTACGCGAGCACAACAGGCTCAGGCATCTTGTACTAAAAGGTGTCTGTTTGTTGTCTTTTCTTTAAGTTTGATCAAAGACCTCCCAGAGGATGCATCTCTAGCTTCTGCCAGCTTGAACAAACACATAAGGACTGATATGCTTTGTCAGCCAT
>JAUZTA010000025.1:21239518-21250124 GCA_034780835.1 Ctenochaetus striatus
TTATTAAATTTTGCTTTCAACTTGCTGTGCATGTCCTGACATTTAACTTTTGCAGTTGAATAATTATTTCCCCTCCTGTTTAAGCTGCAAAAACAACTATCTGCCTCTTTGACCTTCTTCCAGCTAAACTTTTTAAAGATCTCTGACCATCTCTCGGGACCAACAACGCTTTACATTGCTAATTTATAATCTGTGACACCTACTGGCATTAACAAAGCTCAGGGCAAATGCTAAGAGGGGATCAAAATGCCTCTCAAAACCTAAAGACATGTGTTTTGTCATTAATTCTGTCTTGATGGAGCTCTCTCTCTCTCTCTCTCTGTAATTAAAGGATGGTATCTATGTTTCCAGGGTCCCGTGTTCCCCGGTTCAGAATTCTGTTTAAACACATTAATCCCTCTTTAATTCAGGTTAAAATCCTGACCCTGGATACATAGGACTGACTCTCATCATATCAGGCACATTTCAGAGATGTTCGTCCTTCTGTCCATCTGTCTGTGTTGTGTCCAATGGCCTCCATCGTCTGAGATCTGGGCTGTAACTTCTGTTGATCAGATAGTGAAACACTGTTTACAAGTTTACTGAGGAGCTCAATGTGATGTGACCATCTTTGATTTGACTTTCTGCCCTGATCAAGTTTCTTCATCAGAGCTTTATGGATATATATATGTGTGTGTGTGTGTATGCAAAGTAAATGTGTGTTTGAGCACCGTGGTGAGCACTGATGACCACAGTTAAGTTACTGTGGTGATCTCCTTTAGCCTCTTTGGCTTTAAGAGGTTTCACATGCAGAAAAGAGTCAGGCCAAGCAAACCACTCTTAAACACAAAAAAGTGTGTGTGTGTGTGTGTGTGTGTGTGTGTGTGTGTGTGTGTGTGTGTGTGTGTGTGAAAACAGCGAGCGAGAGGGGGCACTGTCAACTTGGTATGACCTCGCGTTGTCCTTGTAATTAACAGATAACCTTTAATGAGGCATCGGCCTTACAAGCGCTAACCACGGAAATGTCACGTTTAACCAGGCAGCGACACATCCTGGGCCTGCACACATGCATGCGCTGATACATGTGCCCACACACACACACACACACACACACACAAACACACACACACGCACACACGCACACACGCACACACGCACACAGACACTTAAACACATAGGCGTACAGTGGAGAACGTGTTAAAAGTGTCCTGTCATGCCATAAATGTCATCTGACTGTAATGTTCGGGGGCTGCGTCCGTGCTCTTTGCAGACGGAGTGTGTGGGTGGGATGGAAACAGGCTGGGAAAGATCAGCCTGTCACAATGTGTTTTGTTATCTTGTATTCAGAGAAACAGTGAGCTGAGCACACAAACAAATTAGCCCAATCAGTGGACTGTTTTTGATTGAATCAGGCATGTCGATGCAGAATCCGCACAATTAACATCTGATTATTAAAGCCGTTTCTCCCTGATTAAATAATGTTGGATACATTTTATAAACACGAGCAGTTTGAAACTTATTCTATGAAGTTGATAAAATCTCCTGCCACAACCAGACCTGCTGCTCTCTCTTGTACGCTCAAAGCACCCCTCCGATCTCTCCTCCTCCTCCGTCGCTTTCTGTCTTTTCTCCACTCCGTCTTTTTATCCTCTTCCTTCCTGCTTCCTATCTGGCCTCCCTTTGAACACAAACAACTTTTTCTGACAGTCCATTTACGGGGAGTTAGATTGATGTGTATGAGGTGTAGGTGTATTTCCAAAGGATACACACTATAAAGAAGAAAACACAAACACACACACAGACACACACACACCTGCACAGAGGACCATCTCGCATCCAGCCAGATATCCATCAGGGAGCTGTTGTTTGTAATGAGGTTAAACTCTGCCCTGAACGTGGTCACTGAGGTAAACTCCTGAGCTGTCTATTTCTTATTGAGGCTAAAAAGATTTTCTAGTTTTTGACTGAAAAAAAAAAAAAAAGTAGATTGACAAAAGCAATAAACTCACACCTGAGATCCACTGTCATCGTCTGATAGATCTGCAGGGCTTTCATAATCATCTCCTGGAGATCAAGAATGCTGACGCCTTTAAATATCCATGAATATTATAATGGAAATGCATGGAAGTCCTTTTGATATCAGTGATCTACATGCAGGGATGAATGTGAAGAGGGAGATGGGCTTTCAAACAGTGACGTACAATAAATGCTTCAAGGTCTGCAGATTGTGAGAGAGATACTCTTCCCTGCAAATAAACACACACCCAATGAACTTTATGGCATGTTGATGTTAAAGAGGAGGAATATGACGTGTTTGGCTATTCATTGGTTCTGCAGCAGTGAGGGAGGCTGTGTGTGTGTGTGTGCATGTGTGTCATTTCACTGTAAATCAGTTTAGAAGTGAAACTGTCAACTTACATCAAGCAGATACGTGACTGCTGCTGAATCTTGAGGAAATGTGCGTGTGTGTGTGAGGCTTTGTCGGCCGTTCTGCACTACAGCCTGCTGCAGAGATGCACTCATGTACCGTGTTGGTGGTGCCCCCCTCCCCACACCATTTTTTTTTTTTTGCGCATGCACGCTCACGTGACGTGCACACGCGCACGCAGAGTGTCAAGATGTTCGAACAGACGCAATCACATAGATATTCCCCCTGCATCTTGAGCTCTCGTCACGCCTCCCTGACTTTCTCTCATTGTCTGAATTCGAGATGAATACACAGTCAGACACACACTCAAAAGCACACACACACACACACACACACACACACACACACACACACACACACACACGTACACAGTCGCACAAATTATACTACCCTCACAAACACATTCTTCTTTAGGTTAGAGGACAATTTGTTCAGCATCTGTGAAATTAGACATGGGTTTACCATGTAGCCTTTTCAATACTGATCACTGTCATACAAGTCTATAGTTCAAGTGTGTGTGTGCGTGTGTGTGTTTATTCTGAAGAGACTTAAATAAAAATGTTGTGTGTTTTCATGTTAAGTTCTACTATGAGCAGGAAACAAGCCTCAATAGTTAAATTTAAATCAATGTTCACCATCTTAATGTTCTGGATATTTTTGGACCCCAGATGTACATTTTTTGGCTTTATGCTTATAGCAAAAAAAAAAAAAAAAAAAAAAAAAATCCTCCTTAATGCAGGACTTCCTCTGACCTACAAAGGCCTGTGAGCCAAGACTGAATTGTTCCAACCTCCTTTTATTTGTTTCCAGTGAGTTATTCATTCACAAACCAAATTTAGCACTGAAGTTTATTATAAGAATACAGTTAAACTCAGCCCGTATAATCTGCTCTGTTTTTTAATGTCTATCTGAGAGAGGAGAATTGCTTCATGTTATTATCTGCAGATGCTTGAAGGCCAAATTACTGTAAGGTGGAAATGTGGTAATAAAAGATACTACAGTGTATCATAATAAAAAAGATACAGAACAGTTAAAATGTATCATAATAACAACAACTGAATTAAATAGTAATGTTGAGTCATGGAAGAGTCTCTTTGCTAAAGGAGGCAGATATTGAAGATATCTAAATGAAGAACAAAATGTTTTCTGCTGGAGCTCATTTCCTGGTTATTTTATATGTATTTTTTTGTTTGTGTGCAGCTAATTTTCCTGTTTTTCATTACGGTACCAAATAACCGTCATCAGAAAAACAGAAACACATTTCACTCACCTGTTATTAAATTAGTTTTGATTGTTTTTTACACTAAATTTTGAGGTTAGAACCTGATAATTGAACTCCCCAAATCAGTTTCCTGTTTGTCTCATTATGGGGCTTTTTCATGTGGCTTTAGTTTGGATGTCTGGTTTGTTTATGTTGCCAGTGCACGCAAGGTTGAAAATACAACATCATTTTTAATGTTTCTCTTACTTACCTTGCAGCAAATAAAGGTTAAATTAATGCATTGTGTATTTAAATGTCTGTATTTTAAGGACAAGGGTTTGTTCTTTATGGAGCCAAATATCAGGTCAAACATGCTCCTCCTGCATGTCCTGCTTTGCATTATTTTGCCTCTTGTTTCATATTTTTTTATCAGTCCCTTTAATGAGATAAAAAAGAGTGATAACCTGAAGACGAGACTCAGCAGGAGCATCAAATTTATACTAGAATTAAGACAAACAAACCCAAAAAACTGTGAAAATGACACCAAAACATCAACAGAACTCACAAACTGTCAAAAGAAAATCATGATAGTCATTTGGGATGATACATGGAGCGCCTGCATGCACTTTTAACTAAGTTACTGCTCTGAAATGTACTGCAGAATACTGAGCGATGCCACTTGTAGACTAAGAAGGCTGTGACGTCCAAATACAACCAAAGATGGAGGAACCTTTGAACTGCAGCAGCCCTCATCACCCTGTTCGAACATATTTGGCTCAGAAATAGAGACTTCACCTCACTGTATGGAGTTTCGCTTTATTTTGGAAAGATAGGCTGCTGTTGCCTAAAGTATGTGTGGGAACATATCAGAACTGTATCACAAGCCTCTGTGCATTTATGCCTGTTTGTGTGTGTGTGTTTGTGTGTGTTTTTGTGTGTGTGTGACTGGACTCTAGTTAAATCAAAGCTGCCTCTGTGCTTGCTCTCCGAATCCCCCGTTGGTGAAAACTCAGTTTGTCTGGGAGCAAAAAAGAGACCAGTGAATTATTAAAGCCTGCTGAAGCTTCACTCATAGAGAACCAGCAGACCATTGAGACACCACAACACACACACACACACACAAACACACACACACACAGCCCCCCCACACACACTCGCAGTCCAGTCCAGTGTAATACCCACAGGGTACCATACTCCCAATCGCTACACATGAAGAATGTTGACTGCTCATGCTGAGCAAAGCTGGTGGATTTCTCTGTTTGCAGCTGCAGATGGACTTCGCTAGTCTTTCAAACATCCACCTATAGGCTACTATTACTACCGCTCACTACAGCAGGAAGAAAAAATCATCCCACCTGCCGCGCAGCATTTGCAGCTTGTAATCTGAACCCAACTCCAAGAGTCAGACCTGTTTTATGGCGAAGAGCTGCAGCTGCACTCTAAAACCCTTCAAAGATTCATTCTGATGGCATTTCTGCTTTATTAGAACAAACGAAAAAGTCCTGTGTCACAGCCTAGCTTTGTTATATCTGGTACAAGACAAACTAGTGCTGGCAGTTATTAGTTTGAATATAAAATGCTGCATTGCAAAGTGGTTAATCGAAATCTGATGCTTGGAGATTTAATAGACATAAACGATGCACCTTAGAATAAACTGTATGTGATGAAGCCAGAAGAAACTGATCTCCGGCTCCTGTCAGTCTCCAGTTCCACATTGATGTGCCTGACTTGCTCTTCATAGCTGTGTTCATAATGTGTGCCGTCATATTGTGACATGATGTGTGGATCAAAAGTGTTTTTTTTTTGTTTGTCTCCCATAATATTTTGACAAGATTTGACATTTTGTTTTACGTGACTTTTTGGTTTATTAGCTAATTTTGCTTCACTCTCTTGAGAGAAAAAAGGCATATTTAATGACACAATTTTGATTTTTAGCGTAGGCATTCTTCTTAGAGCTACTGACATTGTTTGCTGACAAGGTCCTAATAAGATGTGTGTTTTAATAGGTGATGTTGTATTTATATATCTAAGATTTGTGATCAACTATTTAATGTCTTTCTTTATTATTTAGCAGTACTGTTCCAACCTATCTCTTCTATTTCCTGGAATATCATTCTTATAGACTGGGCTTCTATGCACTTTAAACATATGTGTGGATAAAATGCCCTCTATAATTATGTTTTTAATACTATTTCCCAATTAAGAAAAAGTGAGCGCAGAGAGTGAATGAAGTCATGGTTTGCTGTGCTCACTGTTTTAATTAACCTGCAAAAATGGAGCTCATATCATGGATTTAAGGCAGAAACATGAAGACATTTATGCCACCTACATGATCCGGTGATTGGGTTTTCCCTCTAATTGCCGGCTACATAACTATTACCATAAACGTTGGTCCATTTAAACATTCTGCTACATACATTCTGCTATTTACCTTCCAGCTGCATTGCAGGCTGAAAATGCAAAGCTGTCACCCATACTGTTTTAAATTAAGCTAATCTATGGACCATACACTGTAACTTACATCTGAGATATGTATGAGCCTTCAAATCTAAAATTTTAACCATCCAGTATGTTGACATTATATAAATATTTTAGCAGCAAACAACATTGTGTGCTGAGGCTTTATTTCTCTGTTCCTGCTCTTAAAGTAGAGTACAAGTGAAGCACACTAACACTGACCCATGGCCAGTATAGTGTTGTTACAATGTTTTTTTTAATAGTGTTTGTGATAAACAGAGCTCCCCATGGTGGGATTAATTAATCTCAAAAATGTTTACCAAAAACTACCTTTACAACAGTTCAAACCTCCAGACGGTCATTGCAGTGACAAATGCCACCAATCTGCTAATTCAGGAAGGTTAAAACAAATGCATTCAATTATATGCTAACGCTATTTGATCATGCTCTAGTGTATGGTAATTGTCAAAGTCCTTCAAGCCGCCAGGTACACAAGTCTCTTCTCCGCCTTTCGCCATAATTTTCTAGTCAAAGGAGATTGCAGCTAATCTATTCATGCGAGCCACGGGCAAGTTGCTGCATTATCTGCTGCGTGTGGCAGCCTCCGCCGACTGCTGCTAGTCAAGCTGGCATTCATTATCAAGCAGGTAATAACACAGAGCACTGGGTCTAACTCAACCGGCAGTGGACTCATTAATATAAACAGGACCCTAAACCCAAACTCAATTTACTTGAAAGCCTCTTCGGAGATGGAGGTGGAGGGGAAGGTGGTCGGGGGGGTTTCAGTGAAGAATCTTTGCTTGAGTGTGTGTCAGTGTGTGTGTGTTAGCGTGCATGTGCGTCCACGTGTGTCTCTAAGAAAGGTATTAATCATCCCACTCTCCCACAGCCCAGCACACCAACACACAAACAGTACCGGGCGTGTGTGCGTGTGCATCACAAAGCTCCAATTAGATAGCTGATCAGTGGTGTATTCTTAAGTAGTCACTCATCTCTTTTCCCTCCCCTCCCCCCACTCATATCTCTGCCATTAATGAGTCCAATTAGCACATGCAAATATTTACTTTCCAACCAGCATTTGTGATTTATCACACTGCTCACTCTTTTTAAAACAAACAGTCTGAGTCGTTTGTGCGTACGTGCATGCGCGCACATGTGTGTGCGTGTGTTCTTTCCTGTTTATTCATGAAGGCACGTCAGCTCATTAGGCCCTCCTGTAGAGTAAGATCATCAGCAATGCGGGGACAGGACTCAAAAGACAGCGTAAAGAGGTGGAGAGGGAACATCGCATTATTCCTCCACTGCAATATGCAGGCACACATACTCTCCCATGTATCAGTCATTGATTTAGGGTGTGCGACTGTAATGGGTACCACTCCACCACCATCAGATTAATGACACCCAGACATTGCAGAAGGCACTGGGAGGAGGAGGAGGGGGGGGGATTAAATAGAGGGAAACAGAGAGAGATGCTCTTTTTCTGGAGATATTGCTGAGAGGTACTTAAATGTGCTGCACATAGCATTTTAAAATATCAATACATCATTGGCAAGTGTGTTATGATACCTTGGTTACATTCTTGTACATAAATGGCTGCTATTATGAAAGCCAGCGTTTTTCAAAATGAGACAAAATTTACTTTAAATTTCTGCTTCTGCCAGTGTTGTGAAGTTGTACAACCAAATGTTCTTTCACTCATTTGCTGTAGTAATGTCCTTGATGCAAACATATTTCTCTAGGATGGTGAACCTTCCTCCCTATTCACGCCAAATCATGAAATTGATAAAGTTTTAGCAGTTAATCATGGAGGAAGTATCCTACAGAAGTAGAGATGCTTCATGCAGGCTGAAGAAAGCAGGGTCATGACTGATGTCACACTTGGTAGGTGGAGGCTCTGACTGTCAGCCATCTTGATTTGGAACAGGAAGCATTATATTCACGGCAGGAGAGTTTGGGACACATGTTTGAGTCTAACTCAACAGACACTGAGTGGCACAGCATTAAAGACTCAGTATCTATAGATTCAAGATTTATCACAAGCCTTGGTTAGTAAACACTGCTGTTTTTATGACCTTCCACAACTTTTGCAGTCTTTTGTTGACTCTGTTCCTAATATTTTGCTGGCATCAAAATCCAAACAAGCATACGCTTGCAAAAAAAATAATAAAGCTAATGAGTTAAATATTGAATATTATAAGTATTAAAGTATTAAATAAGATGTCTGTGTAAAGTCTTTTAACAAGTATATGTCAGAAATGATTCTGTTTCATTGTACACTGCATCCCATCTTTTTTGAAAACTAGGTTAAAAAAGGTTGTGATATCTTTGCTTCTTATTCAAAAGAGATGCAAAGACAGGTAGCTGTGATGCAAGTTGCACTGATATAGTCTTTGTCTTACTCTTTCCTCCATAATTTGTGTGCACCTGGATGATTAAAAAGTCCATTAGGCAGCACATTTAGAGCTGAATCTTCCTTGAAATGATCCTCCTTGAGAGCTTTATGTTACTGTATTGTTAATGTCGGGATCACGACAGAAAAAGAAGCAGTCACGAAAAGCTCTGCTAGTTTCTCTTTTAAAGCTTTATGTCACTGTTGCTAACCTTCATAATCATAGTAATGAATCAAGTGACTCGCAGTACTGTCAACCAAAAATATGCAAGAAATGAGTAAAATTTCATAGAAACCTTGAATCATAAAGAAACCACCAGCCATAAATATAAGTGTACAGTATGTATGTGTGATTTTGCATTAATGTATTTGTGTTATTTCATCTGAAGGCTTTGGCAGAATAACCTGCTCTGTTTATTCACCTGAGAGTCAGCAGCTAATGGAAGAAAAGGAGCTGCAGGGGTCAAAGTACATATGTGTTTGCACATACGTGCCTCTGTGAGTGGGTGTGTGTTGCTGCTCGTTCTTTCTCATACTTTGATTAGAAAGCTGCTCTGTGAGCTTTAAAGTTAACAGCAGAGGAGAAGTGCGAGAAGAGCAAGGAAACTTGAGGAGGAGTGAAGTTAAACTGTAAAATGAAAAGACTTAGTGATGTAACTTGAATAATATATGCAATACTGGGCACACAGTCTTGTATTTATTGGCACATTAAGGCTTGGTAATATGGCAAAAATATGAACCAAATGAACTTTTCCTTCTTGATTAATATCTGGATTTATAATGAATTATAACTCTGTAAAGCTGCTAGTTTGGGACCTAGTTTTGTCACTTAGTAATGACTGAAGCCAAAAGAAAACGGAGGGTTTGTCAGTTAAACTTTTGATTTTAGCTTATTAACATAAAAAAGGAAAAAATATATCATAAACATTTACCTGTGCAAACATGGCTTAGTTTACAATATATGTTGTGATACCAAATTATTTAATGAAATATGATGTAAACTTTTAACCTTACAAAAGCTTTTTAGCCTGTTGCAAAATAAGTTATATTGTGGTGTAACTAAAAATAATGGTGTGTTTCCAATGATGCAATCTTTTCGGGTGACATGTTGTTTCCCACATTTTGGCACTTAAGCTCAAATTTATGGCTGCAGACTTGATGATTGAACAGTAGAAACTTGAAACTCAGGTGTTTTTTGTTCCAGATGCCCTGAAATATTTTTCAGAAGTTAAATGGCTGATTGGTTCATAAGAGATCAGAAATTAAAGTGAAAAAATGCCTAAAAAAAGAAAAAAAATCAGGACATATGACAGCCACATGGAATTTTTACAAGTCTGGAAACCCAAAACTTGTCATTCAAAGGCTTATAACTGATAAAACATCAAAGATTCATAAAGATTATTGAATATTTGTCTTCTTCTGTGTGTTCACAACAGAACCAACAAATGAATAGCACTCTGATAAACACTTATTCTTAGAGGTAAATTTTCATAATTACAATATTTTGCCAGAGGATTATCATGTAGGAGGGCAGAATCCTGTAAGTGTGACTCAACTAACATTTTGTTTTAACCTGGAAATCCCCTCAGATTTTAATGCCTCTTTTATAAAGCGTAACCAAACGCCTTTGTAAAGTCTCTCCGTGTGTTCTTTGAGTGTGTGCAGTGTGTGAATGACTCTGCAAAGGCTCCATCAGCAGAGATTGAGATGGCCGGCAACATTTACACTTTGATCTCCAAAGCTGCGCTCGCTGAGTGCTTACTTCACAAATACCGAACCAGAGGGAGAATTTTTTTTTTCAATTATTTCTCAGCTTCAGCGTTTCAACGCCGCACCTCATCCACTTCCTCACCCATCCGTCCCCTCACCTCACCCCCTCTCCCTTTTCTGTCGCTCAGCAACCATCCGTAATTAATGAGCTTTTACAGTTAGATCTGATCTGCCTCAGGATTGGACACGTCTGATAAGCCAAATGGAATATACACACAGGCCTGCCCCTCTCTGCTCAGCACTGCCTGGAAATATAATTACTTGGGAATGAAAACACACACACACACTTACACACTTACGCACACAAGTTTGGGAACTATCCTTGTTAGGACTTTGCGTTGACTTCCATTCATTGTTCACAGCCTAACCCTAACCTCCACCT
>JAUZTA010000025.1:21489490-21502224 GCA_034780835.1 Ctenochaetus striatus
CCTGAATGAGGAACACGAATGGGGGTGTGTGTGTGTCTCAGAAGAAAGTCTTTGCTCTGTGTGCATATCGGGAAAAAAGAAAATGTACACTAAACAGCTAGTCGATGCATAAAAATCTCATTACCTTTAATTAGTTCCTATCTGCCAGCTGGTGCGACATAAACACACACACTCACACACACACACACACAGTCTGTGAATGCAATGACACATCTCTATAGGTTGTCAATATGCCCAGCAGTCACACACCCTCAGGCACGGCTAATTGTTCTGTTTGCATAAAGGCCATCTGAGGCCATCTGTAATCACACACACCAGCACGTGTGTACAAAGTCATAAAAAAAAAAGGCTTCCCTCCTTATGTCGCCCCTGCTTATCAAGGCTAATGATGCATAAACACAGCAGGATCAGAATGTTAATGAAATAGATGCATAAAAGCAGAGAAACACACTCACTCAGCACTCAGCTGGTGAGTTTTTTAGCGTACGAGTCGAGCAGCTGAGCTCAAGAATCATCTGCTGATTTCACTTTGGCTCGAGTTCCACTCTCACTGAGCGGCAGAGTTGATTCAGGGACGCCATAAAGAGCGCACGCACGCACGCATGAACGCCGTACGCCGACTATAAATACACAAACTCTGCCTCAGACTGCAGAATTTTCATTCTCCTCATTATCCCTCAATGAGCTTATGAACATGTGGCTGTCTGATAGCCGACTGTCATTCAGTTTATAACGGAAAACACTGTCATCTTCATCAACATCCAGCAAAGCAAACCTCTAAAAGTGACCTCACTTAAATGCAAATTAAAGTTTTACCCAGTGAAAAGAAGATAATGCATCGTGTGTTTGCTTAGGTGTGTGTCTGGGTTTGAAAGCTGTTCAGGGTTAAATCTGCAGGTACTGTTTTCACACAATATAAACGCTGATTGTCTAGTGGCTCTGCTGGCTGTCAGTCTCTACATGGTCTGCCTGGATGTTTCTATCATAACTGAATGCTTGTATATATTAGTGACATTATTGCCTGATGTCTCAAAGGTGATGTGGGTTGATGTCCTTTTTTCCATCAGCATCTCAGATTTCTCACTATCCGTTCTGATCCATGATACCGTCAGGTGTTTGGTGACGTGTTTTTCCACCAGCGACGGACGTGGAGATTGTTATTAGCAGGGAAAAAAAAAAGAAAAAAGAGGAGAGTAACCTTTTGGCCCTGGGGAATCAGCTTCATAACTGGCCCCGGGAGCATTAACCCTATATGGCTGCACCCAAGTCCAGCCTCCACATTAGCTGCTATAGCATTACAGCAGTCAGTCACACAGCCCCTCATTAAAGCTGGAGAGGTTTAACCTCTACCTCTCCAGGCCTCAGCCACTTCAATCCTAAGCCGCTCTACAAATATTTTCCAGAATTTCTCAAATTCTTCATCCGGCTGCAGCAGTGCCTCGGCCAAAGACTCTTGATGTGACATCTGGTGTAATTTTGGGAGTGAGTGAACCAGGGGGCATGATGTGTGTGTGTACGTATGTGTGTAGTAGTAGTGCTCAGGAAAGGGTGGGAAACGGAAAGGTAGTGTCGGTCGGAGGTAGGTGTGGTTGTGAAATGAAATCCTGTCTTTTTTTTTCTCTTTTTTTTTTTGCCTCACAGCCCATTTCCATTCTTTCCTCCCTTTTCTTCCCTCACTGCTCTCTCTCTCCACTTCAACTTGTTGTCTCCCCTCTTTTTTAACTGTTTTTTGCACCAGTTAAGAAAGTAGCATGACAAGGCACTGAGAGCAAAACACTGAAGCAAAGTATAATAAGTTGTTTAGTCAAGTGTATCTGTAGTGGACAGATAAGTAGTCTCATTAAGTGTCAGGCCTTCACACACAAACCCAAACACAGGCTCCGGTCCAAAGCGAATGACCTTAATCTAAGGGCAAATATTGTCTGAAGAGTCTGTGTGAGAAGTGCTGTGAACTACCTGGCTGGATATAAAGGCCTAAAGAGGGGAAGAAGAGGTGGGGTTAAGTGGGAAAAACATGCCAGTATACTTATTTCTCCCGGAAGTCTGACATGTCAAGCATCACTAATTTGGACTTTGTGTAACTTGTAGCGTATAGATCATCTTCTACTTGTAGCTATTAAGTTGTTTTGTCACAGGCTCCCAGAAGGAACATGTGTATCCATTGAAGAGACATATTGAAGTTGATTGCATTTTCTATATGTCTCAGTCCCACTATTGATGCTCCTTGTCAGTCTATTCTTCTGTCTGTCAGATGGGGTCAAAGGTCAGGCAGAAAATAGACTCATATAGGACAAGTGCCTGCAGTGCTCTCTGTATGACGTTTCCTGCACTCATGCACGACCCCAGGCGGCATGCAGCACATTCACAGGATAATATGTAATATCAGTCTCTAGATTCAGTACCCAGATATGGTATTTATGGTGTGATTACATCACTGTGTGTCTGCCTGTGTGTTATCTGAGGCTTTAGAAGGCGGCCTGCGGTGGGTTGCGGTGCATGTTTACGCTGCGGCTGCAGGACAAGGCGAGGTTACGGCTCCTCAGAAGGTGAGGAGGTTTCCCCTGGCAGATGACCATCAATGTATGATGCGATAAGATAAAGATCAGCTGATGTTCATGACAACAGCTGCCTCTGGTCCTTAAAGAATGTGTGTAATTTTAAGTGTCCTTTTTGTGCATAGATGTATATTTTTCTGCATGTGTCCTTATGGAGGGTAGCGGTGATAGTGCGGTCAGACTCATGCATGTAAAAATTTCAGCCGGTCATCGTGACATGCGGCTGGTTTTTTTGTCGGTGCATGAGTTAAATGACAGACCCCTGGGATTTGTGTGTGCGTGGGAGTGAGCGTGTGCATGTGCATGTGTGTGTCCCATGTGGTTTATGAGGGAGAGAGAGTGCCCAGAGCTGTCATTAGACAGACTCTGCAGCCTGAGGGGTGAAGGAGTCTGCATGTGTACGCTTATGTCTGTGTTATATATGTGTGTGTGTGTGTGTGTGTGTCTGTGTTAGGTGTGTGTGATTCGACTTGTGTGTATGTGTGTGTCCCATGTGGTTCCCGCGGGCGAGCCGAGGGCATCGTTTTGACCGATGTGACTGTGTCTCTTTACGCTTCCGTACAAGCCAGACACCATTCATCTTCTTTCAACTCGTTTCCAAACGCTTCCACCCGAGCAAACACTTCGATTGTGCAATAAAAGGCTAAACTTTGACAATAAATGAACAAAAGCTTGTAATTTGCACTTTCACAACAATAGCGTAATAAAGCCTCTGCCTCTCCTGTCTCCCTCCACTCTCTTATCTATAATTACACCCTCAAACTGCCTATTTAGATAAATCAGGATTACTGGTCTGGCCCCTACCAAAAACTTTTGTTTGCAGCCAGTCAGCCGTTTTTGAACTCGTGTTTGAGTTCTCAGTGGGTGTTTTACGTGAATATTAGTTGGAATTCCTGTAGGTGGGCAATAAAACGCAATAATAAATGCCTGATTATCAAGCACTTCTACCTGTTGACATGGGATCTGCAGCTTTAAACACAAACAGTGTTGTTAGAAGTCTGCTGTAAAAGGGAGCAGAGGCAGCTGATGATCTTGTACAGCAGGCTGAGAGCTGGCGGCCTCATTACATGTTACACCACACTGTCCCGGCCTGCATGGGCCTCCTCCCTGCTGTTACACAGGCCCCTCTGTCTGTCACTTTCTCTACTACATTGCCCACTACAATCCTCTGTATTTGTGTGTGTGTGTGTGAGTGCATGGAGAGATGGGGGGATGGGGGTCATGGAGATTTCACTGTTTCGCTGAGAACAATACCCCTTTTGATGCGTCTCAGCTCTCTTTGTCCGGATAATGAGGACCAATCGAATGGTGGCAGACAGAAGGAGGTTGAAAATGGAGGGAGGAAAACAAGTGAATGAGGTGGAGATGAGAGAGTGAGAGACCCCGACTCTCTCTCTGAGCACTCAAGGCCACATGATTGTCCGTCAGTGGTTTACGGCCGTCGCTGCTTCTACTTGCATTGTTTACTGGATTGTTGGCTGCGGTGCTTATCTGCTCAGCTGTGGCTGGCGCTGTTGCAGTAATCAGCTCAGCATCTTTATTGGCACAGGCCTTATCTTTGCTGCAGCCACTGAGCCCTATCCCGTTTTTTTTTTTACACACAGAGAGGAGGCTCAGGCTATAAAGCATCAAGCAGGACATTCACACTGTGGCTCCAATATAACACCTTTTATCTTCAGATAAGTGCGGTCCGTGATTGTGTGCAGAGGTGAGCGGGATGGGGCAAGAAAAAGGGAGGAGAGCGGGGAGTGTAGTGAAGTTAAGGGGAGCATTATCCAGACAAAGGCGTCAGGTTTCAAACACTCCACAGCCCTCTCTTCTGCAGCCAGGCCTTTGTCCCAGGGGTAATAATGCCATTATGGCAACAACAGAGAAACGCCCAGCCAGCCACCCAACCAGCCGGCCAAGTAGCCTGATCTGGCCTCTGGGCATTGCTCAGGTTTCCCCTTACTGGGCCAGCTGTGCGTTTGTCCTCCCCTTTTCAACAGACAGTGCAGCCAAGGGTTAGGAATGTCTTGATCGGTTGAAACTGATCATTTTAAAACATAATATGAATATCTGCCTTGCCTCCTGTACTTGCTAACCAGAGTTGATTTCTCACAAAACAGTGTTGAATCCAACATCTCCTCAAATGTGCCCACATAGCCAACAGCAACACGGAGCCAGCAGCAGCAGCAGCAGCAGCAGCAGCATTCAGAGGCTGCCCTCGCAGGTGCCTGCTGGTTAAAGTCCCCTAGAGAGTGTCCCGTGGATGCCTGCGTGTAAAAGGCATTTATTCCTGTGAATAAAATCTCTCTGAGTAAGCACATGCTTCAGCCAGCGGCCCCCCGGTCGCTGCAGCATTCACACAGAGGGGGAAAAAGGACAGGGATTCACTCTGCACACTACTCTGCTGACCTCAGCCACTCCTGTGTGTGTGTGTGTGTGTGTGTGAGAGAGCGTGTGTGTGTGTCTGTGTTTGTGTATTTGTGAGCATTGTATATGTGCGAGACGCATCAGCAGCTTGTGGGAACAAAGAACTAATATCTGGGGCCAAACATCTGTATGAGTGTGTGTGCATGTCCATGTGTGTGTGTTGATGAATGTGTGTTTCCCTAAACGGTGATTACGCGTATGGATGAAGCCTGGGTGATTTTTTTTTTTATGCAGCCAAGCTTGTTTATTTTGATTGTGAGAGCGCTTTTAAAGCCCTTTGTGGTTGATGACTTAAAATGTTTGAGAGAGGCTTTGCTGAAGTTGCCAGTGGAACCGCAGTAATCTACTTTTAACACCCACAAAGCCACACACACACACACACACACACACACACTAAGGCAGGCACACACTCTCACAGATATAATGGGCAGTGCTTCGGGGACATGTGTGTCCTTTGCTTGCATGCTATATAGCATAAACCCAGATCTGTGTCACATCCCTGACCTCTGACCCTTGGCCCTGAGGCTACTTCCAGGGTCTGTTATGAGCCCCGGCTCACCTATGCACTCTGCACCCGAATGTCTTGAATGCCACACATACTCGCGCTCATGACTTCAGTGACCTAAAGATAAGGTTGAATGTGTGGGCTTACGGCGCTGCGCGAGTGTTAAAAGTGCGACAAATTTCCGAACATCCGAGGCATCTGCTCGGCAGGCCGTATTTTAAAACCCTGGAGGTCGCACCAGTGTTTTGGTTGAATATGAGCCGTCTCTAAATGTTAGATAAATATTAATGCAGAGGCTGAAGAGGAAGCAATGAACTAATTAGGATTTGGCTCGTTAGCATATACAATATTTATAATATCTCCATAGAAACCTCCCAAAATCAGTCAGCCCATACGTTTCTGCCTCTGAACCGCCTCCCTGCTCACCTGCTTCTTAATTTCAAACAATGTCCACCAACAAGTGGACCTGGCACCGAGCCACTCGTTCTCTCTGATCCCTTAAGACTTCGAACACACACACACACACACACACACTGTGATTGCACTGTGACTTGTTAGTAGAAGAGGGCATTTATACAAATTAATGGACTACATGACTCTGCTAAAGCGAGTAATTGAGTAAGGAGAAGTAATTGAATGAAGACAGTCTGTCTGCTCCGTCTCTCTCTATACACACACACAAAGTCACACACATATCGAATAACCACAGCATAACCTATACTTGTACTTCTTTTTAGCCATGTAGGCCACTTTAAAGTGTCCTGTAGTCAACATGGGTTATGTTGCGGGGTGTGTGTGCAGCTTGAACTGATGGAAGTATGTCGAAGTTTCCTCCAGAGACTGGGATTGTCATTTAACAACAATAGAAATGTTAAGAGATCTGCATTAACCAGGTTTCTCTGTCATAACACACACACAGACACACACAGACACACACAGACACACACATGCAGATCATGTTTCATGGTTTGTGGTTAGAAATGTCTCTTTCTTGAGGTAAACTGTTATGTAAAGGGATTAAAAGGCTGGAACATATTATCAAACATTCTTTTTATGTTCGGTTTATGGAAGTCCATCATGACTAGTCTGTTTAATGTCAGAAATTAGTGAAAAAGCGCCTCGTTCAACCAAAATTTCTTGTTTTTTGTTTTTGTTTTGAAATTTCAAACTATGTAAAACTTAGAAAACAAAATATTTGGCACTTCTTTGGGGAAATATAATGAGATTATTGCATTCAACTAAACCACTAACTAACCAAACCTACATTTTATGCACATGAATGTTTTTTTAAATTTTCTTTTTATTGAACAGAAGAAGCCGAAGTTTAAAAATGGTCCAATTTTAGTTCAACATGGTAATTATTCTATCTTACCAACAGGATTATGATTAAAGTGGATATTCTGTTGTTTTTGGGACAATATGTTTTATTTTTATTCTCAGACACATAAAATCATTCAGGATTCTTTATTTAACTAAAAGAATTCAAGTTCGATAAACACTCTCAGATGAATTGAGCCACTGACTTCGTAAGAGATGTCCGACGTCTTGCACAGTGGTGAGAAAAATCATAGAAGAAGAGATTGATTGACAGGCCAGTCTGTGGAGCTCAGACCCCTTCAACCTTCAACCTTCTCCGACTTTCCTCTGAGTTCTTCATCCCGCTCCTTGTCAGGACGGGTCACATGGCGTGTTTGAGGGACAGGAGGAGGAAATCCTCCATTAGAGCGCACCACAATACGTCTTCCTTTGCCCCGCTCCGCCTCCCATTCACCTCTCACACACACTCTTGACACCCCCAGCTCGCTCACCATAATCACGATATCACTCTAATTCTGCCCCTGAAAGCCATGAAAGCCCATTAAAATGTCAATAGAGCCTCGGAGGGGTGAGAGAGTCATGAGAGCGGGAGGACGAGAGCTTTGCCACTACAGTCTCTACAGACACGAAGGTGTTGCTCCACGGGGTAAATTAGCGCCATGTCAGGGGGAATTAACCTTTTGAACGGCACGGAGCTTTAGCTGCCTTAAGAATAGTTATTGTTTCCTGTTCTGGCAGGTACAGTAGGTCTTAAGGTGAAGAGAAAATAACAGAACCTAACTGATCCTGAACCTGCAGGTCAGAAAAACTTTAGACTTTATATTAAAGAACACTAAAAATATCAAAAATATAAATCCTTAAAAGTTCAAATTATGTAGAAATTTGATGGAAATCTTTTCTGTTGTTTGTATCTGACGGAGGCGTAACAGTCAGACTTAGTCGTGTCAGTGCTGCTAATCTAACTCAACTCGCTCTACCAAATTTAACTCCAAAGCCAATCAAACGGGCGCTAATCTCTCTCCCACACAAACAAATGCATGCACACACACACACACACTCTCTTCTTCTCTCTGTCACACACATGTATATACATACTGTACACTTCATACTGTTTACTAACTTACCAGCACAGGCGCACAGCTTGTGCGCTGTGATTGCTAACACGCAGTGGAGCATGAACATGTGAATGGATTTATGGGAGGAAAATAAGCACTGCACACACACACACTGGCACACACACACATGCACACAAAGAACCCACCATGACCTCTGTGTATAAAGATTTAACCAGCTAAAAGAAGGAACTCTCCCACCATCTGACCTGAGTTTAGCTTAGTTTTTAGATGTTTTTTCTGTGAAAGACTTAAAAGAGGAATGCGTGACATGATCTGATAAAGCAAAATAAAACTGTTCCTCAAACTCACCAAACCTTCCGCTTTAGTTCTCTATGAGTTCTTGAGTTCTCTATACTTTCTGCCCCTTCCTTTCTCCGTTAAGGGATGTTTAAGCCTTATTTACACTCAGGCGCCTGTTTTAAAGCAGTTCAGTGACTTTGATCGCTCACAAGGCTCATTGGCTGTAAAAGCATAAAGCACACAACCTCTCTGGCAAAGGCAAACACAAAAAAAGGGTAGAACAAAACTAAATTAATGCAAAATTGTTGCATAACTATCCTCTGTATCATTAGAGGAGCTCTGTTTGAAAGCATCACAGGTTCTTCCACTTCTTTGGTGAGTATTGGAGAATTTCGCCGATCTCCGCTGACCTCATGACAGAGCTTGTAAAACAGTTGTTTTTTAATTCACTGATGCTCCGCAGGACTCTGCCAACAGCCCAGCCCACCTCTTTCTCTTTCTTCCTGTCTGTTTTTATCTCTCCCTCCTCCGTCACTCCCCCCCTCCCTCTGGGTCAGCAGGCCCTGTGAAGGTCACTCACTCTTTATCCCATCGCCATTAAAGAGGTCATATTTCTTCACTCCGCTGTTTGTAGATGGGGTTCAGATAGGCTGTGGGGTTAGTGCTGGGGAGTGTTTTAGCCTTAGCTGAGAGGTTCACGGACCGACTGTGGTATGAGGAGAATGCCCACATACCAGGCTGTTTTCAGGGGGATGGCATGGTGGAGGGGAGGGGTGGGGGCGCACAAAACAGCTTGGCATCTCGAGGCTGGGAAGCGTGCGGACAGAGAGGCTTTCATGAATTCTCAATAGATGTTGAGGTGCTCGGTCGCTCTCTCTCGCTTTCCCTTTTTCTTTCTCTCAGAGGCTGATCGACTCCCGAGTTTCCCATGCTGGACTGCGATCTCAGTTTAGCCTTTAAGCACCAGTTTGCATGTGTGTGTGTGTGTGTGTGCGTGTTTCCCATGTCTGTTAAGCCCATGACCTCCTCTCCTTTCACTTCACCTTATTAGCATTTGAATCCCCCCCCTCCACAAGTAGGCCAGAGTGGAGGGTCGGAGAAAGAGAGGGAAGAAGAAGGAGGAGAAAATGGGAGAAAGAGACTTGAGACTGGCATGAGAGAAAGCATGATCCGATTTCTAAAAACATTGTTTTCCCCAGCTGAGTGTTTACCCAACACGTATAGTTCTGTGCCTGGACTAAACGCATGGGTGCTCTCGCCGTGTTAAATGTCTTAAAGTTCACTGGGGCATTAAGCTAAAAGATTCACGTGTAAAGAAACACACATTTGCGCCCACAATCTACTCTTTCGTTGTCCCGCCCAGCCTTGCTCCTGTAATTCTGTGCAAACAGGCTCACCCGAAGCTCACCCTGTCTGTTGTGTAGACAACGTGGTTCTCAGACACCACCACAGTCTGGCGTGGCCCTGTGTGGGCCCACCAGCAGCCTGTCGAGCCCTGGCGCTGCACCCTGTTTATGCAGGTGTCTGCCTCAGTGACCAGCCCATCTGCTGCCCTCTGCCAGCCTCTGGAGGAAGAGAGAGACAGAGAGAGAGACAAAAAGTTCATTTCGATCGCGTAGAAACAACAAAACAATCCAAAAAAAATCCTCCAAACTCTTCTATTCATTTTAAAGGCTTTCGCTAGTTTTTGAAGTACAGTTTTTATGTTCAGATGGTGAGAGGATTTTCAAGGTTTCTTCACTGAGTTCATCCTCGAACTTGGAGTCAGAAGTTGACAAAACACTGCAACCTCAAGGTCCATTTAGCAGCTGTTCTGGGGCTTTAAAACACATCACATGCTCTCCACCAGCAAATGAAGGCCGGTTGTCATGGAGATGGAGATGTTTACATTTCAGTATTTTCTATTCATGTTAGTTTTAGGACTTTTATTGAGTTTCTAACTTCATTTTTTACCTCAAAAGTTTCCTTAAATGTTTGACAGCAGCTTTAGTTACTGCAGTTCGCTTCTAAATGATCATTTTCTGTCACAGTCACATACATTAATGCACTTAGAATGACAGAGTCAAGAAAAACAGGTATATATTCTTATTTGGCCATATTTATAGGAAATGGACTGAATTACACCTGATAAAACATCGCCCCTCTTTAAAGTGGGAGCCCATGTCACAATGTGTATGTAAGGGAGCCTGTGAACGCTCAGTCTTCACAGTGTGTCCACAAGAATGCATAAAATGTGTGTGTTGAGGTCTTTAAGAAGTTCACTCGAGTGGTTACTGGTGAGTGAGACAGAACAGTAACACGATCTCCGTCTCCCATCTCTGGCGGGACGACAGCCGTGGTTCTTACGAGTAAATTCATGAGTTCATGAGTAAATTTCTGACTTAAACCCAAATGTCAGAAACCCCTGTGATGTGAGCTCACCACAGGAACCGCATGCGGGAATAGTTTCTGTGCAGTCTAATGCTGAATGTATACGTTGGTGGGTCCCTGTATGTCTTTAGGACGCCTTCGTGTCTTGAGCTCCCTCTATTTATGAGCTCCTACAGTTGTACATACACACGCCAAACGGTCTCTCATGCGAAAAAATGTTCCAGACTTGGGTGGGCATAGTTTTGTTTTTCTTGGTATTCACACATTTTAAAATCCCTAAAGGAAAATTTCATAAGTCACAGTCAGACTCCGGACTCGTGTGCAGTTGTAACCCTTTGATTTGGAGATATGTATTTATTTTCCGTTCATTAGAACAGAATGTGGGTGTGCATGAGTGGATGCATGCGAGTGTTTGTTGTTCAAGAAGTCAACAATAGAGGTAATTTGACGGACAAAACTTTCAACTGCTTGTCCATTTATTTTTTATTATTAAGGTCACGGATGAAGTTCCTCTTGATCCTAAAGAAGGCTGTTAATAAAGCAGAAATTCCACATTTATGGAAAAACTGTCTCAGGCTTTCCTGCTGAGAGTAAGACGAGAGGTTTGTGAAGTAAACACACAATTTGTCTGCAGACGGTTAGCTTAGGTTAGCAAAAAGACAAAGAACCAGGGTAAATGGCTAGCCTCTTTTTGGTCCAAAGGTGATAAATTCTGCTTACAAACACTTCAAAAGCTCAATAATTAACATCAATTGTCCCTTTCTGGATTTTGTTGCCATGCAGGTTTGATGTATTTCTCTGTTGTTAACCTCGATGCTAAGCTAAGCTAACCAGCTGCTAACTTTAGCTTCATATTTGCCATAGAAACAGAATGGTATCAGTTTTTACATCTAATTTAATTCTCAAATGTTGAACTTTTTCCTCTAAACTGTTTGGACACTCAACCTGGAATGGCACCTTTACCCCCCCTCAGTGAAATCCATCACACCTCAGTTTTCCCAGCGTCTTGACATTACACCTGTGTTTGTTGGTTTCTTTTGTCTCCAATAATGGACCCCTGGCTCTGAGTGTTGGTGTGTATTTGCTCAGTCAGGAGGTGGGTGGTGGGTGGGTGGGGGGGCCTCCTAATGCTAAAGAATAAACCACAGTTCACAATAGCCTGGTGTCACACTGTCAACACGAGCTGCAGCAGAGGATTTGCTGTGTAAATACACCGATCAGTGATGTCAGTGTGTGTTTTAATGTGATTTGTTGTTTTCAGCTTTAAGGTAAGTAGCTATATGAGGTGGTGTGTTTTCCTATACTGGGTGTTTCTGTGGTTTAGTTTTCTGTACAGGATGTGTGTTTGTGTGTGAGAGAGAGGCAGGGTTCATACATTGCTTTGTGTATATGTGTGTGTGTACGTATGTGTGTGTGTAGCTATGCTGCCCGTCCTGGTTCTGCACCGAACCTCTGTTCGCCCGTACCAGAGGGGTCTCTACTGCGGTGACTCCAGCCTCAGCTTCCCCTACAAGAAAAGCACCGTCCCCTCCTCAGTGCTCATTTCTGTTGGGTTGACACTGCCCGCGGTGTCCGTAAGTCCCCCCCCCTCCCCACGCAAAGAGCACCCTGCTGGGGGGGTGAACACTGAAGGCAGAAAACAGAGAAAGGGCTGGTGGTTCATGATGGTGGCTGTGAAGGAGCGAAGACGCTAAATCTAAAGTTAAAAAACAAACCGATGGAAAGTTGCTCTCAAGTCATAGTTTTATAATCAGTGTTAATTTTGTTGATGACGACTATGACGAAAAATATTCGTCAACAAACCATTTTTACAGACGAAAACTTTTTAAAAACTAAATAAAATGTCAGATATGATGATGAAGACTGTGACGAAATATAACTGACACTTTAGTTAACGATTAAAAACGAGACGAAAATGTTAAGAAGGGACGAATGGAGAAGAGATCCAATAAAAACTGCCCTTTTTGTGGGACAAGTTAGGAAGAAATCCAATCAGAGCGAATGTTTTGAGGGTAGGTTGATCCACAGAGTTACACACTCACAGGAGGAGGACCAAGACGAGTTTGCAGAACTTCGCACAGTTTTGAAGTCGACTAAAATCTGCTAATATTTTGTCTAAAATCTAGACTAAAACTAGACTAAGATTATGAGACTAAAGACTGGACTAAGACTAAAACTCTTATGATATTTAGTTGACTAAAGCTAGATAAAGACTAA
>JAUZTA010000025.1:21612420-21624167 GCA_034780835.1 Ctenochaetus striatus
AGATGTAGTCAGAGTGGAAAGACTAGACTTAACCATACTTTGCTGTATTAGTATTTATATTGTGCAGGTTAAGCCTCCATAAGAGCTGTGTTTAAAATGCTTCACAATTTTGGGGAAAGCATAAATCATAAATTGATATCAAATATGACAGGCTATGTGGCTTTATGTTCCACTATGCATCTCTACATCAAAGGAAGGAGTTCTCTCGTTTTATCATGAACATTCACATAACTTCATGAATATGTTAGCAACTTTAGGACATTAATAATTCATACATCCTTTGTCTTCCCTTGTTGGTTTTTTATAACACGAGCAGGTAGACTTAACTGCCACTGCCCAATTTGTGTTCTCGTAGCCTTGAAGGATGAAGCTTGAACAGGACATTTTAAACCATTTTTGCAGGAAAAAAAAGTGACTTTTAGGAAAAGGAAATTTTAAGTTGCTTAACATAATCGGTTCAGATATGAGAGCAGGAAAAAAAAAGTCGTCATTCGCGGCATCACATTGCTAACGAGTGTGTCATGTCACGCGGCAGGGTATTCATTGCATTTGAAGTAATCTCTCACACCCTGTCTTACACATCAGAGCACTTCGGCCCACTGAAAAACATTAGTAAAAGCACCTGTTTGAACTTGTTTGAAAAGCCTCACAGGAAAAAAATGAATGGACAAAAAAAGATGAAGAGATAAAGGGCAGATCGCTGAGGACTGCTATTGCTCATCTTCCAGAGGGAGAACTAGATTTCCCCAGGCCATCTGGATTATCCTCGCACAGAGGGCAATTTCATTGTCATAAAGCAAACACTGTTTAATGCAGTGACCAGCTTGGAAAGAACGTTCACCCATTGTTTCCAGTTTTAATATTGTCATGTTCGTTTGTTTCCAGAGGAGCAATGATGAAAACGGGAACTGCTCCGGGGGCAGCATGGAGTTTCCCACCACCAATCTGTATGAGCTGGAGAGCCGGGTCTTCACAGACCACTGGTCCATACCCTACAAGAGAGAGGAGTCCCTGGGCAAGTGTCTCATCGCATCCACCTGCCTCGCCCGGCATGGTAAGATCATGTTTGTTTAGGATAAAAACTTCGGTCTGCATTAAATATTTGCTTCATGCTTCCCATCTGCATGATCATGAGGGGGGCTTTTTTTGTTCGGGCGTGTTTTTCACAAGTCGTTACTTTGGACACTTGTGTTACATGGCTCAGTCTGTCAATCTCCTTCGTCACGGCCAGTTTGTTTCCATGTTTGGGTGTGAGATAAATATGCAAATGCAACACATCTCTCTCTCTGTCAGGTCTTGCTGATGCTGATGAGAACTGCAAGCGGTTCATGGATCGGTGCATGCCAGAGGCCTTTAAGAAGGTGAGCGGTGAAGGCCCAGAGATCTAATGACTGTGTAACACTTGATTAATTAACATGCACCGTGCTGACTTCCCTCTCTCCTGTCTGTCACGGTTTATCGTCACCAGTTGTTGACCAGCAGTGCCGTACACAAATGGGGCACCGAGATCCACGAGGGAATCTACAACATGCTCATGTTGCTAGTGGAGCTGGTTGCAGAGAGGGTGAAGCAGGACCCTGTGCCTGTAAACCTGATGGGTGTCTTAACTATGGTATGCTCCACTCCCCCTCCAAATTTTATTTTAACAGATTTCCAATGTCTTTACGTGTCTTTATTTTAATGTTTTTAAGCTTTAAAGTTAACAAATTACTCTTAAAAACAATATAACAATGGGGGAAAAATACAACTAATACATCTTCAGCTAATTTAAGCCAAGTTGAATTTAAATCTGTAATAATTATTATTGATTTGTGTATGAATTCTTAGTACATAATATCTTAAATTGGAATTGTTGATGATAAAGCTGCCCAAAACCTTTTGCTCTGAAAAGCAAATTACTCAGTGTATTTTGAGAACAAGCATGATCATTTCATGACCTTTCCCTTTAAAGTTAAATCTGCCACTGTGAGTAATTTGCCTGTGGTGTGAAGATTCAATGTCAGTCTGTCCATTCGTCCACCTTTAAAAAGAAATAGTTATTCTGTCTGTCTTGGCGTGTGACATTACGTGATTGTATTCACAGAATGTGTTTATGATTTGTTTTTTTGTTGTTGTGTCCAGGCCTTCAACCCAGATAACGAATACCATTTTAAGAACCGCATGAAGGCCTGTCAGAGGAACTGGGCTGAAGTTTTTGGAGAAGAGGCCAACATGTTTGCTGTCTCTCCTAGCAACACATATCAGAAAGTAAGGGAAACGTCCCGCATGTCTGAACTTTTCCTGTATTTTATGTGCACTTTATTTTACTTTATGTGTGTCATTTAATTCATATACACATGCAGATTTATAAAGCTGTGCTAGTGATACTCAGACTTCCTTATTAGCCTTTGTTTACGGTTCATAGTCGTGTGTGTGAGGACAGACAGCAGACAAACGAGTTCTACATTCCCGGTGTTGTGTAACTGAGCCACAGGAGCTCAGCAGAACATGTGTGACTGACACACAACAGCTGTCAGAAAACTTAATGCACATATCTCTGTGTGTGTGTGTGGGTGTTTCTGTGGGTGTGTGAGTGTGTTTCACAATAATTTGCAATGCCAATGCTAAATAAAAACCACTGAGAACATAATTATCTCTTTCAGGAGCCTCATGGCTGGCTGGTTGATTTAGTGAATCGAGTAAGTAACAAACAGTAAACCCTGATATTGTCTCCACATACATTGGCTGTAGTTGTATCATTATTGCCTCATCTGCCTCCTTCCTTTTATCCCCTTTTATCAAGTTTGGAGAGTTGGGAGGATTCACCGCCATCCAGACGAAGCTCAACAGCGATGAAATCGAGATCGCTGTAAGCAGAACTTTCATCTCTGTACCTTCCTGACAAATGGTGGCAGTTGTGAAATAGTTCCTACCCTCATGATGGATGGAGAGGGGCAGTGTAGACAGCCAACACAGGCGAAAGGTCACCGTGTTTACCCCCACTACTCTCAGCTGCAGGGGGCTGAATATCTCCCTCTTTCCCCGTCTCACTAATACTCACTCACACACAAACACACTCTCTCATCCTCCCGCTGTGTGACGCTTGAAATGCTCTGTTGTGTTAGGTGTTCTGAGGCATCCTTGTACTGATGCTTCCTTCTGGGAACCTGGCCGGAACCACAGCAGTGCATCGCCATTGATTCACACACATGCACGCACACACTCCCTCTAACCATTAGCATATTAATAAGGCGGAGACTGGTCGCAGTCCACTGTTGCACTCTGCATTGGCAGTGGGAGCTCAGTAGAGTGTGTAAGCTGTCAGATACCTAACATACTCCCGTGTAAGAGAGAGAGAGAGAGAGACTGAAAGCGAAAGGAGAAAAGATAATGGGAGGAGTGCTCCCTCCTCTGCTCACTCCCTGGGGTGACTCATTCATTTGTCTGCTTTGAGCAGGAAGTCAAGTGCAAGGGGGGGAATTCGCTGAGTGAATAGAGGAGGAAGGTGGAGGAGACGGTAGCTGCTTGGAGGGAGCCCAGAAGCCGTAATGGAAGAAGAAAAAAAAAAGAGAGAGAGAGACAGGAACAGGGAAAGCATTCATTAATCTCCTGTGATTTAACACTGAATGACAAATGACAGCTTCGCTCCAATGTTGGGAACTCACCCTCACATCTGTTTACGCTCACACTCCCACTCGCTCACATGCCACAATGAAAACACAGTATCAGTTTAAAAACCGTCTAACCTCTGCTTTAAACGTTTAAACACAGCCTAACCCCGCGCCGTTTGTTGTGTACGTCTTCTTCAGCAAGCAGTTAGAAGTGACACATCTGTGTTTGTCACAAGATAGCTTATGTTGACACTCCTACAGAAACAGAGGGGACAATTCTTGAGTTAGTCATCCTCAGCTGGTATTGATAAGTTGATTTCCTCTCTGGTTTGTGTCATGCTTAAATTATTCTGTCTCTCTCCACTCGCCTACACAGAGTGTGTCAGCTCTGGTCCAGCCTCTTGGAGTCGGTGCAGAATACCTAAACTCCAGCCTTGTCCAGGTGAGACAGCCTGTCTTCACACACAAACAAACACACATACCTAACAGAGGTATACTGACCCTATTTTGGCTATTTGTTTATCCTCTTTTCTATTTGTTCAACTCCTGCTACTGTGTCTGTGTGTGTTTACATCCTCACTGTTTCTCCTTGTGATGTAATTCACATCTTGCCCGCTTGTTTGCTCTCTAACCTCGTTCAAGTGTTGAAATGATCTGTTGTGTTTGTTTATATCACCCTTGTGCTCCATTATCATTCATACTCTGGGTTATCTGCTGTATCCTCTTACTGTTTTGCTGCAGTGGCCCATTTTTTTCCACAGTGATCAACAGTTTTTTTATTAATTGTTTGTTCTCAGCCCATGCTTGATCCAGTCATCCATAAGATGATCACATATGTACAGAACCTGGAGGAAAAGGACCTGAAAGACAAGGTAGTGTTTTCAGTTTTTTTAAGGTAGCATTTTCATTTAGCAAAATAAGAAAATACAGGCAGAGGGCAGGTTCTCTGCAAATGAATACACCCCCGCAGTTTTAGTGGGTTGTAAGTGATGATTAAGAGGGATTACTTCTGCATCCAGCTATACATTGTTCTTGTTTGAAAACCCTGTCTATAATGCCATCTCTACCTTATGTATGTCGATTGTGACTTAATCAGGACGTTATAACATAGCTGTTCCTCTTTTGTCTTTAAATCGTAGCGTCTTGTGAGCATCCCAGACCTGCTGTCGGCCATTAAGCTGCTGTGTATGAGGTTTCAGAGGGAGCTTGTTACTGTTGTGGATGATTTGCGGTTGGACACGCTGCTGCGCATGCTCAAAACCCCCCACTTCTCTACCAAGATGAACTCCCTCAAAGAGGTCAGCTCCTCCAGGACCTGATCTGTCAAGTCTAAACTAGACTACATAGTTTCTTTTTTTTTCTGGGTGTTTCAGTCAGTTTCTGATCTCATCTCTTGCTGTTTTTGTGTATCGCTTTTCCGTTAGGTGACAAAGTTAATAGAGGAGAGTACAGTGTCTAAGACAGTAAAAAATGCCATTGACACGGACAAACTTTTGGACTGGCTGGTGGAGAACTGTGTCCTATCAATAGCACTGGAAGGTAAGACAGTACAACACCTCCTGCCGCAGACTGATTAAAATGAAGTGTGTCACCCAAGTGCTTTACAATACACTACAATATACTATACAGCATTTTAAAAGCTTGCACACAAGACAGAAGTGCTTAGGTTTTTTTCAGTTTGAGGTATTCAGTGTGCTCATTAGATATGTCTTTGCTCCAGGCAACATTGACCAGGCTCAGTACTGTGAGAGAATTAAAGGAATCATCGAGTTACTGGGGAGTAAACTGTCGCTGGACGAACTCACCAAGATCTGGAAAATACAGGTGAGCACCGACGCTCACATCACAGTTGTAACTACACAGTCACCTCTGTGTTATTTACTGCATTCTGTTGTGGAGACTGAGACTGTACTCATGTTTAAGCTTGTATTTTTGTTCCTTTTTTTGGTGCAGGCGGGACAGTCTTCAACTGTGATAGAAAACATTCATACAATCATCGCTGCTGCTGCTGTGAAGTTCAGCTTTGATCAACTCACCCACCTCTTCGTCCTCATTCAGAAGGTCGGTGCTGTCTCATTTTTGGAAATCAAAAAGGCTCAAATGCAGTGTGCATAATTAATGATAATCCGTTTGCATGTTGTTCAGAGCTGGGAGATTGAGAGTGACCGTGTGAGGCAGAAGCTGCTCAGTTTGATCGGGAGGATCGGCAGAGAAGCTCGCTCTGAGACCACAACTGGAAAGGTGTGCTGTCATTCTGTTGTAACTATGGATGATGAGAAGAAATTAGAAAAGCCAGTGAAAAAAAAAATCGACAGTATTTTAAGCTTCAAATATTGCAGCAAAAGTCTGAATCATCTGGATTTCCTGTGTATCCCTTTAGGTGCTGGAGGTCCTGTGGGAGCTGGCTCACCTCCCCACTCTGCCTACCAGTCTCGTTCAGCAGGCGTTGGAGGAGCACCTGGGGATTCTCAGCGACGCCTACGCTGTCAAGGAGACCGTGAAGCGCAGTTATATCATTAAATGTATCGAGGACATCAAGAAGGTGAGACAGATGTGCTGCAGATGCTCAGCATTGTGTGTGTTGGGTCATTGTAGGATAAGCTCTGAGTTTGAATATACTTATTGTTTATTTGCATGCAGAAAAACGGGCGGTTCCTTCCACAACTTGTTTAAAGGAAACACGACGTTAGGCCCCTGTGTTTTTCTGCCTGCTGTGACAGTTTTGTTCTAAAAGTAGCACGTCCTTGTTAGAGCTGCATATTACCCTTCAACCTCAGTTTGTCTGCGTCTCTTCCATCTGACTGAGTCCCAGTCTGCCATCCACTGGGCTGCAGGAGGTTATGGAGATGAAGCCAAACAAGTGTATCATCTTGAGTTGGTTATTTGTCTGAAAGCTTTTTTGAAAGTCAAGAAAAAGGTCGGATTTTCTCTCTTGCTCAATTCAGTCCGTCTGATGACACCAGAAACACTGTGACACCACAGAGACCGATGTCACCCAGTTATCTTCCTGTTTCACATGTGGTCAACAGTGCTTACAGAAAAAAGTGCTTATTTATGTATTTGTGGAGAACTATAACATGTCCTGTGGGCAAGCAGTGCAGCCTTCTACGAAAAAATGTTTGTAATAACGAGAGGCAATCAGATAAAAACACAGTTCAGATTTTTTTAAGCACATTTTACATGATCAAAAGCAGGAAAAACAAACACAGCAGATGAACCTAAACCAATCCTGATTCTTACTGAACACAGTTGTGAAATGCCTTCAAAAGATATGAGGAGGTATAAAGTTATTATAAGGTAATTGTCAATAAAAAAAGTGCATTTAAAACACTTAAAAATGCCCTTATTAAGTCAGTATGACTGCATAACATTGTGTTTTTTTTTTATAAACATTTATTAAATGTTTATATAGTGCTTGTGAGTGATTAAAAAAGGGACAAGGGATGATTGTATTTATATCTAGAAATCAGACTAAAATTTAAAATAATAGCCCTAAAGGCATCAGAGCAGTCATTAATGTATTTTGTTACAAATGTCCTTGTCCTGCTTTGACACCATTTCAAAATATTTGTTTGACTGTAGTCACATGTGCTGAACTAAATGTTCTCGGTCTAATTTTGTATTGGGCGAATGCCCTCAAGTGAGTACAAAAGTGCCACCTCAAATAAAATGTATGTTTCTAGACCTACACTCAGGAGGATAGTAAAGGCAACGACACTCAAAGCTCTTTTCTTACGGGCACTTGGGGCAAGAAGAAAGCTAACTCTGTGGCCAAAGTAAGAGAAAAAGCCCGTGCAATTTATTATCGCGCTGACCAATCCAATCTTGCTGCTTCACGCCTGCCAACCAATCGTGGAAGAGGGCTTGACCACAAAAGGGGGTTTCAATGGTCACAGGTTGATAATTTCACACTTGATTGTAACATGAGGTATTTCAACCAGGTGTGTGTTAATCTTCTGCTTGCCTCACTTAAAGGGCTTTGGCACTGACTAATGATTACACAGCGGTGTTGATCTGGTCGTGGGTGAGAGCTGGCTGAACTGATGAGTGATTGAGCTGCTGGATGAGTGGTCGGCTTTGGTGGAAGTGCTCGCACATCTACTCATGCAAAGAGGGATCTAATCAGAGCCTCGGATTTATAGAAGAATGAAGTTTGATGTTTGATTTGGACTTTTTTGTCAGAGAACAAATTTAAGCTTTTAAATCGTTACAGTTCTCAGACTTTTTTGTCAAATGTTTTACATCCCCGGCTCTGATTTTCTGTCTCACGTTTTCACAGCTACAGAAATTGTGGGTCTGTGATGGCAAAAATCTGATTGGTAAAGACAGACCTCTGTTTCCGTAGCATGTGTTTGTGCACTCATTCTGCTGTAGTGGATATAATTAACTGGTGTGTGTCTGTGTGTGTGCGTGTGTGTGCGCGTGTCTCTCCACAGGCGTCTCAGCAGAGCACTCCTCAGGCAGTGTGGGTCGTTCCTGCTCTCCGTCAGCTGCACGAGATCACCCGCTCTTTCATCAAGCAGACCTACCAGAAACAAGACAAGGTAACAAAAAAACACACACACACACATCATCAGATATGACCCACTGTGCAATCAGTGCAGTGTTGCTATGGTAACCTTTGCCCGTCTCCCCTGCAGAGCATCATCCAGGACTTGAAGAAAAACTTTGAGATTGTCAAGCTGATTACGGGATCCCTGGTGTGCTGCCATCGATTGGCTGTGACTGCAGGCGGGAATAACGGCCTCTCAAGCTCAACTTTGGTGGATGGACGATACACTTACCAAGAGGTTTGTATGCAGCCACGTTTTCAGGGTAGGAACTTGCTCTTGGGACAGGGAACCTTCAGAGGAACTCGGTTTTCACTGCAGCGACCAGAGTCTAGATTAAGTGCCTGAAACGTTATTTTACCCTCCAAAACACCCCTCTTTAGATGGCAGCGCCTTCAAAAAGTAAAGAAACTTTGGCGGCGGAGCTTGTAGTTCTTTTTCTTTGGTCAGGTGTTCACATTGTTTTATTTCAGCTGCTATTTTTAAAAATGACAGATGAATTGATGAGGTCCAGGCCTTGCAAAATTATGTGTAAAAACAGCTGTTGCTCTTTCATACATCAGCTGAAGAATTTGTCTTATCTTCACAGCTCTTTTGATCACAGTAGAGACACAGACAACAATGAGGGAAACTCTTAGTTTTGTGGCGATTACTCAAATTATAAAGAGGTGTATTAATGAACAAAGAAGGAAGTGATAAGAGGTTCTTGAACTGAAAGTTCAAGGTACTTTGGGAGGAAATGCAGCTTAAATCTGATTTACTCTTATGAGCTTTTGTCTCAGATTAATAGACTATACCAGGAGTCAGGGCAATATTTATTTCAGATTTTTTTATGCCTCATGTCTTTTTATTGATATCTTTACTGTAAAATGAAACAGTATTACAGATCATAAAAATGATTGCGGTCATATTTCACGATATGTCTTGTGGGTAATATTGTTTGAGGCATTATTTTATCTGAGCTCATTGTAGCTTTACAAAGTACACAGGAAGTAATAAAACTTCCACAGCACACTGTTATTCAGCATGTTGACTCAGTTTGTTTGAGGGTCAAAATGACACGTTTCTCTTCAAATGTTTAGTATCTGGACAGCCACCTGCGCTTCCTGGCCTTCTTCCTCCAGGAGGCCAGCCTCTACCTGGTGTGGAACCGGGCCAAGGAGCTCTGGGAGTGCCTGGTGTCGGGGCCGGATGTCTGTGAACTCGACCGTGAGGTATGAAAACAGTCATGCAAATGAAAGTTTTATCCTTGGACGTTTGTTTGTCGTAGCAAACACCTTTGTCTGGATCTCTGCCTTTGAGGAACAAAGGCATGGCAAACATTTGCAGGGCCAGTGTTCAAAAATACAAATGAAGATAAGCTAAAAATGAGAACAGATTGCACATATTTAATATACACTATCTACACTTTTAAAGGTTTCTATAATTTTTAGATCCTTGGTCTTAATATTATCTTGACTGTAATGAAATAATGAAAAATGTATAACACTTCCTTTTTAAATTTACCAAAATATAATAATAACAATAATAAAAATGTAGTAGTAAATAAGCGAGAGTTTGGTTTTTTATTACCTTCACTTATGTACCTGTCTCATACATTTGCGATTTTGTTTGTAGAAAGACTGTTGATCTGATGGATTTCTTTTGTTGCACTGACCCTGAGCAAACTTCTTCTCACATGTATTGAATCTGACATTTGCACAGTTCAGTCTTAACGTTTAAATTTTAACAAAAAGTAGCTTCTGCTACAGCTGCTTCTCGCAAACCGAAGGAAAATAGACAGTTTACACTCTGAAGAACACAAAGTCCAGTGGATTCTAAGTCTCATATCCAAATTTCAGTTTAATGTAGCTTTAACATGTCATGTTTCAATGTGTGCAGATGTGTTTTGAGTGGTTCACCAAAGGGCAGCATGACCTGGAGAGTGATGTTCAGCAGCAGCTCTTCAAGGAGAAGATCCTCAAACTGGAGCCTTATGAGATCACAATGAACGGTGAGATGCTGACAACATCACGGCCTTTCAAAATCAGTTTATGAATCATGTTTTTCAGTTAACGTGTTTTATTTTTCTCTCAGGTTTCAATCTGTTCAAGACGTTCTTTGAGAACGTGAACCTCTGTGACCATCGCCTCAAACGTCAGGGAACTCAGCTGGTCAGTTCTCACTCGCACGTTCATGTGTTTGTTGATGAGGGTTGAAACGCACCAGAAATACATGAAGAATTAAATTACATCCCGGTTTGACATTTATCTTTCAGTGCGTGGAACGCCTCGACCTGACGGGGATGGATTTCATCTGGCGCATCGCCATGGAAACTCCCGATGAGGAGATAGCCAATGAAGCGATCCAGCTCATCATTACTTACAGCTACAACAACCTCAATCCCAAGATGAAGAAGGTGGGTTTATCTGTGTGTGCGCACACTCTTCCAGCAGTCTTTTCATGTGTGTCTTATCATCTGAGAACAACAGTGGAACTTTAAATGCTGCCATCTCGTTAAAACATCATTTGACCCTGAATTAAGCGATTTATAGAAACGTATTCTCATAAGTAGTGAACTTTAGAAACAAAAGAACAAATACTGGAAGTATACATATGATAATAACTTCTCTTCCTCACAGGATTCTGTGTCTTTGCACAAGAAGTTCATTGCTGATTGTTACAAGCGACTAGAGGTGAGTGCTGGAATATTTCACTGTTTATGATTCTGCAGCATCGCAGAAATCGACGGCAGAAGGCTCATACCTGTTTCTCTCCGTTCCTCAGGCAGCCAGCTCGGCCCTGGGTGGGCCTACTTTGACACATGCTGTTACTAGGGCAACCAAGATGCTGACGGCCACCGCCATGCCGACCGTGGCCACATCTGTACAATCACCATCCAGGTACAGAGGGGGGTTTGGGTAAGAGCATAGTTACTAAACCTATTAAAACATGTTTCTTAAAGAGTCTTCCTTCCCTTTAGGTCTTACTAACAAGTCATCATAAAGAGTAAATTACTACAAAACACACACGTTTTCAGTTTTATTAAAACTCTTCTGTTTCTGATCATCTCTAGATCCACTAAGCTGGTGATAATCGAAAGACTGCTGCTATTGGCTGAACGTTACGTCATCACTATAGAGGTAGACCTGTCTGTTTCCCTTTATAACATGTCTGTAATATATGAGAAATAAGGACACAGTAATACTAGTGACACTAAGTAGTTTTAACACAATCCACAAGATGGAGTATTAATTAAAGGAGATTCAATTTTAATGTCAATTTTTTTTAAATGTGTGTGTGTGTTTGTGTAGGATATGTACTCAGTTCCTCGCACTATTCTACCTCACGGGGCTTCGTACAATGGACACCCAGTCACTCTTCACATCACTTATGAGTCAACCAAAGACACTTTCACCTTAGAGGTACTGTTACTCCTTTCTTTTTGCTCTCTTACACACCTTTATCGTGTTACATCTTTGTAGGAAATAACCCTTCTGTGTGTGTGTGTGTGTGTGTGTGTGTGTGTGTGTCCTGCAGACCCACAGTAATGAGACAATAGGAAGCATCCGGTGGAAGATTTCTGAGCACTTGAGCTGTCCGGTGGATAATGTCCAGATCTTTGCCA
>JAUZTA010000025.1:21757271-21773632 GCA_034780835.1 Ctenochaetus striatus
GTCCCATCACCACATTTTATGAAATATATCACATTTTAATGGCTAAATTGTTAAGTAATGCATAACTTAGAGCTGAAAGAGCTATAAACAGAATCCAAACACTGTCATTTTTTGTGTCATTTTTTATAACAGGCCACCAGGACACAAAATCCTGTGTTTCTTTACTCCACATAAAATGATATAAGAATGAATCTGCAACGTTTAGGCTCTAATATTTCAACCCCTTGTTTTGCATTTATTGTGATAGGGTGGTATAATTGCATCTATAGGCATAAAGGTATTTAAATTTAAGCTCAAAACTGCTCGAGAACATATCAACCCAACACACATCTGTCCCAGAGATTCCCAGAGTCAGCCTGAGACAAGGACTGCAGCATGACATAAGAAATCATTCAACAGGCATAATACTCAACCTGTCATTCTTCTTTTAACCATGAGATGGAGTACTTAAGCTAATTCAATACGCTCAGTAAGCAGTGAAGTCCTCTCTCTACTCCAGAAGCTTGTGTCTGTGTCATGCTGACTTACATTTGATTTTCCTGTTTAGATAATAGTCACCTCTTCCTCATCTTTTTAGCCATATCAGCATCTCATCAAAAAGCAGCCTTTCGGTCATGTGTGCTCTGATGTCATCACACTGTTTACAGATATGCATATCAGGTGACTTGGAGATGTGTTTGTCCACATGTTTGTGTTGTAATTTTGGCTTATCAGTGACCTGTCTGTGACTTTTTCCTCCTTTTACGTAGTAGATGTGGATAAGTTAAGGTCGTCTGTGTTTTTGTTCAAAGAAGTACTTAAGAACGACCAAACGCATGAGGAAAAACAGTCTCAAAAGCACATTAGTCAATGAAGCTGCCCTCAGCCCTGAAAAACGTATAGGTAAAGTCATATGAAATAAATATACACTCACATTTAATTTTGCAAAGTACAACATTTATCTTTTGTATTCAGACATCTGTGTCAGTACACAAAATAATAAAAGAACTTAAAATATTATTATTTTTCCTTTACAATCTGTGCATATCACCTTTAGCTTAGCTTCCTAGTATGTAACTAAACTTCTTTTGTGACAGCAAAACTACTTGAATCTTATTTTCACACATTTGCAAGTGAATCGAAACACACTTTTCATACTGAAGCAAAACCATCTCATTTAAATGAATATTATCAAACAACCACCTGTAGTTAGCAACAACAGCTTAAATTCTGCACCTGTACCTGCCTCAAGGTGCCTCTACTGCGCTGTCAAGGTAACAGCAAGTAACGCACCAGGCAAGATTAGATTGCACATAAAAACAAGTTACAAACAAAAGAGATAAAATAGATTGTTTTTTTCGGCTATTTTTACTACAGAAACCAAACTAACTTTCCTCATGAGTTTTCAACTGTTTTTGTATTATTTAAACATAATGTATTATGCATATTATCTTACAACCATTTGTGTGAGCTTCTCTTCTTGCTTTTTTTCCAAATAGATGTTAAGACAGCCAAAGGAAAGATTAAATTCAGTTTTGTTCATCCACATGCAGATCACATCTTTATTCAAGCAAATATTTTGCTCTAGTGTTCCTCTTGGGTTTTTCTATCCTTTTAAGCCACTGAAAATGCTGACAGCTTATGTTTATCTGGTCCTCTGTTTATCCCGATCAGAAAGCACAGATGTGGGCTAATACATACCAAAGATATGTACCAGATTTTTTGTGAAAAACATTTTGATTTACATGCAAAGCTGCACTGAGATCTCGTTCCACAAAATGTCTGAGTTCTACTACTCTTTTACACAGGAAAAAGCAGCTTCAATGAATCATAGCTCTATGCAAATGTAGATCTTATCTTCTCTCTTTAAAAGCAGCTCCTTGTCACAGAGGCTATCAAATTACACTTTATTTTCAGATTCCTCCAAACTTTCTTTTGCATCCTGAGATCAAGTCAAAAACAGAACATACTTCAGTACACTGAATTGGTTTATTTCAGTTTCCAATAAAATACTTTGAATGTTTCAGTATGAAGGCGAAACATCATAATATGACCTTATAACTCCAACTGAATCTTGTTTAGTCTGTTAGAGGTTGTACGATACACACATTTTAAATTTTCAGCAAAAAAATATTAACAAACGTCTTTACAGAGTTTAATGCTTGTGTTTGTTTCATGAAATACTGAACACAACAGACAGAATTCAGACAAAACAAGGAAAACAATCACAAATCCTACCAGACAAATCTTAAAAGTGTGATATTTGCATATAGAAAATAAACTTTATGTATGTGCAAGTGTCTTTTGTAAGCCTCGTTTTTTACAAGTGTAAAACAATAGAATGGTTTGTGAGTTTGGAGTCCAGAGGAAATGTGAATGACTTGAGGTCACTGGAGGCTAAATTTGTGTAATGTACATAAAGAGATTTTCATTTAGAGTCAAAACACTATAATGAACATTTAAAACAAGACAGGACACTAAAATCATGAACCGAAACCATTCCACCTTAATTTAAATACAAATGCTCCTCTTCAAAGCATTCTCACACAGCTTCATATTTTAGACTCTTTTTAAATATCGATTATTAACATTTTTATGCACAGTTTAACGATCATAAAGTTGATTAAGGCCACGCTTTAGGGTTTTTAAAGTACACTGTTTGCTTATTGCTTGTAGTTAGTTGCAATTCCATTAAAAAAAAAAAAAAGCAGTTAGTGCTACTCCGTACTGTACGCTGCAGATTTCCCTGTGCAGGAATTGTCCGTTAGTAAATATCTGGCAGCTGGCTGTAATTCCTGTCCCAGTATCCACCGGAAAAGAGCCAGTCCTGGGAGCTGGTGTGTGGGTTTTGCCCCTGCTGAAACCACCTGGAAACACAGTGGGGGGAAACATCAGCATTCAGCCTGAGCTCCAACCAAAGCAACACGACGCCAATCACATGATCATAACTCAAACAAAACAAGGGGGAAGCGAGGGAGGAAGGTCAGGCATGTTTCATCACAAAGGTAAATTATGTGGAAGTCTGCTGTTCTGGTTGTTTGCTTTTGACTAAAATGAACTTTGTACTGTGTTGCGTAACAGCAAGGAGTGAATTAATTTTGGGGATGGGACTCCTGTGGTGTTTCAGTCATTTCATAAAGTGCCGGGAAGTGGAGCTGGATTAATCACTTCATCTCCGAAACTTGTGTTTCTATCATCAGTGATTCTCTTTCATGTGTTAAGATCAAGCAGGGTATAGTTATGGGGGAGAAAATGTATATTTAGTGAAGGAGAAGCATTTGGGAAACATAGACTGTGAGGTCACATGATCACAATGTGCATTTCAGACACATCACTCAAACAGCAAGCAGCTCTAACCTTGGACCCAGGGCAGGACTCCTTTACATCAAAGCGAAGATATGACAGAAAAAAACAAAACAGGTGAGGAGAAAATGGAGATTTAGCCCCGAGTATTTCAAGCAAGCATGAAACAGTAAAGAAGGAGATGATAAAACTGCAGCATTCAAAAAAGAAGCTGTATAATTTACCACAGTGAAAACCCAATTTACATAAAACAAAGTACAGCAATGCCAGTTAAGTTCAATTCAAACAGAGGAGAATCTGAGCTAACAATGTAAAAACTTTATTATTAAAATGGTTTTACTTTTTGTGAAGAACACAGAAATGTTTTCTTGAGCACTGAGCATTAGATAAAAAAACTGATATCACTCTTATATGTATATAACCATCATGAAGCTACTTCCAGCTGTCTGTTAGCTTAACTTAGCATGAAGGCTTGAAATGAGGAAATGGCCAGCCTGATATTGCTAAAAGGTTTTTTATAAAAGGTACCTGTCAGCTAATTCTAGAGATAAACTACCATGTATATATTTTATTGTTGTATAAATGCATAAATGTAATTTTATTTTAAACAAACTGTAAAAACCTAATGGCTAGCTGTTTCTCCATACAATTAGCAGCTGGTTAGCGAGGCTGGCTAGCTGCTAACTGTAGCTTTAATTTCGACATAATTTCACAAAGTAAAAAAAAAGTTCCTTTAAAGAAGGGAAAAAGATTTAGTCACTAGTTGAGTTTAAGCAGACATTTTGTGCAATACACAAAAAAAAGTGACATCACCCCATAAGTATACTGTCAGTGTTAAGTCGCCACCAGCTGTTATTTAGCTTAGCCTAGCATAAAGGCTGGAAACAGGAAAACAGCTAGCCTAACACTGCTCTAGGTGGCAAAATGCGCCTCAGCTTACTAATGTACTAATTTTAAAAGACCCTATTTATTTGTCAAATAAAAAATAAAACAAAACAAAACAAAACTGTAAAAACTTTGCGCTGGCTGGCTGTTTCCTTTGGGTTTTGAGCTCTGGATTTAAGCTAGGCTAAGCTAACCGGTTGCTAATTGTTGCTTTTCCTTTCCTTCTCTACATTTATATTATACCAAATGAGAAATTATTATCAAATAAATGTAAATTACACGAATGCTACTTCAGTTTAGCTAATTGAATAAGGAACAATTTGAATCAAAGATGTCCCACTTAAGCACTGTTCAATATTTATTACTTTTTCTGCACATTGTTGAGGGTTGTTGTCTTAATATCGCCTGGCAGTTATTGTTCTTTTCAGTTACAACTTTCTGCATGTGTTGTCTGATTACATGAAAGCCTGCTGAGTAAAGCAATCAGGAGAAGAAAACACTGTGAGCTGACCAGCTTCACAAACAGCCTCACCTCGTCTTCCACTCTTCATCAGCTTTGAAGCGGTTTTTGCGAGCAGCTCTTTGTTTTTCCTCGAGCCTTTTCTTCTCCTCACTGGCGAGGTCTGTTTGAAAAACAACGTTGTGGAGTTTCAGATTTAAATCAGAGCATGCTTTTTTTTAAATGTTCAGTTTTGGTGTTTTACAGGTATTACCGATGTCCCCGTTCTCCATGGCTCGTATGTCTGGTCTGAGCCTGCAGTCGGTCTGAGGAATGGCTCCCTCCATCTCCTTATGCAGCTCGTTTAGTTGCATTGCAAAGGATGTGAAGCTGTACATCTGCAATTAAAATAAAAAAGACTATTAAAAACCACAAAACACATCCTGATTTGAGGCCTCACTCTATGTTTATATCGTACATTACTGAGTCAGACCTGAGCAGAGTTGGTCGGTATGGGTGCGATTCTCCACAACAGCTGGCTGCCAGGAATCACCTCCACAGTGTCTGCAGCTGGAGAGGGAACCTCCTCCAGACCTTCACTGCAAGCCTGAACATCAAAAAAAACCAGAAAATAATACTGAAAAGTCTAAAAGTCTAATACCTTGTATTAATCATCCAATCATTTTATTTGACTTCAAGTCGTTGACCATGAAAAATACTGATACTTTCTCTCAACTCAGTCCTCAAATTACACTATTCACACTCTGAATCGTGGTAATAAATTGATGTGATTCCCTGATGTTCATTTGGAAACAGCTCATACCGCTCTGCTGCCTTTTTTCTCCTCTGCTCCTTTCTTGTCGTTTTTCTTATGTGCTTCGAAGGCAGCGGGTTCGACGACATACAGACACTCAGTCCACTTCCCGTAGAGAGCGCACAGCTTCTTTTTGCTGCCGAAAGCGCACAGGGAAAACCAGATTATGATTTTAAACAGTTTGAGCCTCAGAACATTGACAGCATTTAAAAGGCTCAGAGATCTTTCATGTGTGGCGTCACACTGGTTAAATTCTGAAAACTTTAGTTAAATGAAACATTCTCGGTTCAAAAGAAGTTAAAAGGGGCCGGACGAATTCATCAGACGTCCTGCTGGATAAATCAACCAGACTTTTCTCATTTCTCTGCTGGTTATCAGTCTCTGTGACTGCTTCATAATTTCTCTCAGCGGCTTTTTTTTTTTTTTTTGTGGCATATTTGCATATCTCTGCAGTTTGTGGGTATCATATTTAGTTTTGTTCTCATGGTCACGCACTTTGTTTGTGATCAGTCATTCATGTTGACTCATCGGCTCTGGTGCGTGTTTTTGTTTAAACCCTCTGCTCTTCTTCTGTTTCACTGTTACCTCGATCTGCTTCATCAGCCATTTAACTTTTATTTCGCACCAAAGCCTGTGTCTTTTAAGAGCTGAATTTAATGAGAATCGATTATATAACTGTGTGAACTTTTAATGGACTGTTTGCATGCTGATTGGATTTCATAATGGACTCTAATATCACACTTGTATTTAGAGATGTTTTCAGCGGAGTGACCCCAGAGAACCTCCTCGCTTTGTTCACTTTATTTAACAGCTTGTTCGCTCATATTCGTTATGAAATATTAAAGCATGAAGGGGGGGTTATTTTGGGATGCATAAGCAAGATAAATTATTTATATAACGCCGACTGTCATCCAAGAAAAACTTTTCTTTTTAATGACGCTCATGACATTTTTTGCTGTCAAAAAGTTTTCACAGAGAAAATTAATCAAATAAGTCGACTATTTCCCAAAGAGTCTTCTATTTAAATGACGTCTCTGATCATCATGCATCAGTGTGAGCTGTACCTTTTATCCAGGATATACCCTTCAACTTTGTGTAGTTCTTTGCCAAAGAGGCCACACGGTTTAAAATTCAGGCAGCACTTTTCACCAGTTCTGCATTGAAAAAAAAGAAAAGAGGAAAAACAGGATGTCATCCTCTCACTCTCTGCTGCTGAGTCATGCAGGACTTCCTCATCTGCTCTGTTCATTTTTCTCTGTAATGAAAAACTTCCTCAAAATATTCACATCAGCTGCATCAGACTGGATCCACCTGAAATATGCAAAACTTGACTTTTTAATATTTTAATAAGTATAGCGTGTAATGTTTTACACACTGACTGTGGAGTTTCTTGCCCTCTTACCTGTGATTGATCACCTCAACATTTCCGTACTGTTCGATCCACAGCTGTCCCACAATGATGTTGTGGACACAACATGTGGGATTTGTCCACGTGTAAGCTTCATTATACCTGGAGACCAAAGAGTTAATTTAAAAAAAACGCTCAACTGATTTTAAACATTAAATTCTGTTGTTTTGAAAACCTTAAATAATTAATCATATGATAATTGTTGTGCATAGTTGTTTCTCAGCAGCAGGCCAGTTTCCCAAGGCTACATAAAATGCTGCCATCATAACACATCTAAAACAAACTATCTGTGCTTAAGTTGCATTGTGGGTACTGGTGCAAAGTTTTGATAAGGAAGAAGAATGTGCAGAACTTAAAAAACAACAATATATTTGATTCTGTTGCATCAATTTTGATTGTAATTTTTAAACTGTCTGTTGAGAGCCTAACAGTGTTGTATAAGTGCATTAATGGTGCAGCTGTGGAGGATTTTTTAGGAGCATGAACAAGTTCAAAAAGCTTATATGCATGAGTGACTTAAGTCTACAGAAATCTGCAAATCTACAAAATTGATTCCATTAATGATCTCTTTAGTTAGCAAAAAGTTCTTACTTGGGTAGCTCCAGCGTTATGATGCCTTTCGGCTCTGCCTCCACACTTTTGCCCCAGAACTTGAGTTTGGGGTAGATGGATCCGTGAAACACAAAGTCCTGCTTCAGCCCCTCAGCGTGGAAGGCGCTGACTGGAGGATGGTGGCTCACCTGCTCCGATATGAGCCTGAAACCCAGATCCTCTCTGGCAAAGCAGAGATAATGTCAGAGGATGGACCAGAGTTGTGATGTAAACTGTAAGGAAATGTGTTTTGTGTGTATCAGTGTTCAACATATGCTGTATAATCCCACCTACCTGACCAGTTCATAGGTTTCTCCCAGCAGAGGGTTGAAGGGTTTACCGGTGCGCTCCCACTGTGAGGCCACGGCGGAAACGGCAAACGCAGCCACACACTGCCAACAGCAGATAAACACACACTCCACATCACACACACTAAACTCAAAAGCAAAGGTACAATCCAGTTCAAATATGGCTGCATTTGAAGCAATGTAAGTCATATGCAGTCTGTTAAAAAGCAAACAACCTTCATCCTCTCAATAGAGTCTGAGGTGGTGTTGGCCTGGTGGATGAGGTACGTGTGCTCCATGTACTCCGTCAGACGCTGCAAGAAGCTGAGCGGCTCGTTGAAAATCACTGGCATTGTAATTTTGGAGAGCTCCTAAAAACACACGAGGAAAGAAATGAGGAACAACATTTCATTAAGGGGAGAAAATGCATAGAAATCATGCATTTGTATGTCATTTTTAGACAAAAGTGTCCAGCAAATGAGTAAATGTTAATATAGTTTTGAATCTACACCATCTTTCTCTGGTGCAAAGTAAACACAGATCAAACAGAAATGAATAAAAATAATAGGTTTAATGTCCCTTGTGACTCATTTGTAGCTGTGTTTCTGGTTATCTGATTAACATCAGTCCCATTTTTACGCTTTTAACTCTGCTTTTGGTCTCTAGCTTCTCCCCAGGGAAATATCTGGTTCTTTAGCCGCTAAATAATCCACTGTGTCCACTAGGTGGCTGCTACCTGTGTTTGCCTGCCGCTTTGTTTTTTAAATGTTTTCACTGAAAACAGCTGAAAATAAAAGAGATGAGTTGTGAGAGTAAACCAGAATAGTAAAGTTGCAGCTTGATGGCCAGACAGTGAGCTAAAACTTGTTTCAAAGCTTCATAAAAATAGAAAGAAGTGAAGATTCAGGCCCTTAATAAAAATACTGACTAAAGCTGATTATTTAGTTACAAACAAAAGTAATGGAAAAATTTAAAGTCAGACTTGATAAAAGGGCTGAATAAAAGTTATTACAGTAATTCCGAGGGGGGAACATAATTGTTTGTAAAAATAAAAGGCAATTTATTCCAAAAATAATTAAATTATTAGAGAAATCATGAATATCGACCTCAGGTGGATCCTCAAAGGAAAAGTCACGGATCAGCGAGGTTAATTGGATTGATCCTCCAGGGATCAGGAATGTCTGTGCTGGTGCTCGACCACCTGACTGACCACCATGACCAGGCTGCTAGCAGGCCAATAAAAACACTCCATATAAAAAACATCATTCTCACCATCCCAATGCAGTTCCTCAGGATACTCCAGATACTGAAGTCATTTCTTGAAAACATTGGAGCAGGTAAACTGGACCTGAAAATGACAAACACAGATGGATTACTGCTATAAGGTGTGTTGTGATGCATCGACTCTGAGCTCGGGCTGCAAAAAATACAGATTTTCATTAGAGTAAATGTACCAGACATATAATAGCTTCAGGTGAATACAGTCAACAAAGGCCTGTGATGTATTGTGTGACATACTGGAACAAAGCCCAGAGAGACAATCAACACCAGTATCAAAGATGGTCAGCTGCCTTCAAATCATCCATCAGCAGCAGACTGGAGTTTGGATAATATGCTTAAAATTACAAGAATATAGCACACAAGCCATGTGAAAATATAATATTTATATATAATAATTCGATTTCAAATCAATCCAAATAGTCTGAACTGCACTCTAAAGCTGCCTGGAGAGATTAGCTGACATGGGATCATACTGCAGACTGATTATCGTTGCACTGTGACCTTATCAATATTTAACAGCTCCAACGCAGAGCTCAGTTCTTTCAATACAACTCTTTCTTTGGCCAGGCTGAGCTCGACTCTAAATTATTCACACTATGAAGTGGAAAGACCCGAGGGAGGACATGATATTAACAAACAAAGACCCTTGAGAAAACATTCGTGGCAGGTTGGGAAATATAACAGCCTGACACGATTATCTAGGAGACACGACGGCAAAAATAACAGTTCGACATGAGCAGACGGGCCTTTGTTGAGTTTGCTCAGCTTTTTGATGAGCGTTGGATAAAAGCACAGGGGGGTCAGCGGACAATTTAGGAAATGACGGAGGGCACGCAGCACCGCTGACCTATGCTTTGTGATCCCGTTGGGTTGAGCCTCGTCCTTATCTCCATGGTGATCCAACATGCTGGTGCGCCCGCTGCAAGGGCTGTTTGACATGACGGAGCCTTCGTCCTCCTCCTCTTCCTCGTCAAAGGAATGGCTGGCCACCGTCTCAAAGCCGCTCAGGGAGATCTCTGACTCCGAATCTGACAGAGAGGAAGAACAATCAGTGTGACCATAACATGATTTTAAAGACAAAAAAACAACAAATTTCCAAGTGAAGACACTTTGAGCCACTATTCAGATTGGTAGTGGAGGAAAACAAAATGTTAAAGGACATAAAATCAAACTTGATTTATTAGAAAGTGGTTAAAATGAAACAAATATACCTAGTAAACACAAGTACCTTTTACTGTAGAATAACAAAGCCAGTGTCCACATGCATGACAGCAACTACAGATAAAAGGCTGGTCTGGTATGTGAGCCATTATTGTGTAAATAAAAATTATTCAGTATCAGCGTTTTCATTATGATGTCTGAGATAATTCAACAAACAGTCTTGGTTTTACACACTTTGTCCATCAGAGAGCAACAAAAAACTTATTTTTCAACCGTAAAATATCCCACTTATCACACAACTTAGTCACAATCCTTATCAAAAATGCTTGCGTATGTTAAACTGTATGTTTAAATAGAAATATTAATGTCAACCAATATGTTTATCTCTGATTTTCAATTTAAAAAATAGCAGAATCTACATAAATCAAATCAATTGCGTTCCAATATCAGTAATTTAAAAGTGATGATAACTCGTTATTCACTAAAAAAATCATATTATCATATTTTCAATTCATATTTTCTTCCAAACACTGCCTGATACAACTCTGGGAGCCAATTGCAATGAAATTTCATTCCTCAAATGCACTGCTGTGTAATTTGTGAAATGACAATAAAGGAAGTCTAAGTCTAAGTCTAATATTAATGACATTTTTCATGTTCATCATGCAGAAGTCAAAAGAACTGAAAAGGTAAATATTTGGTCTTATCCGCCTAAACTTCTCCTCATCAACAGGAAGTCAAGACTTTATCACCAAAATAACTTAAATGTTGCTGATCAAGTTTTAAAAAAATAAAACAATTAAAAACAAGCACAAGCTCTTACAACATATTATGTTTGTAACCAATTTTTAAAAAATCCCCCCAAAAAAGCATCATTATCAGGCCTGTTTTTCTTTTAAAGACACTACGCCATGCAGGATTCCCACTCCGAAAAACACACATTCATGTGATAAAGGCTTCAAGTTTTTTTCAACACAACCAGGCAACACTCTCGCTTACGTCACGCTTGAGGTGCGTCAAAACATACCGGAGACATTCAGCGGCAGGTAAAAGTATTCCAACGTCCTACAGGTGAATGACAGAGCAGCCAGTGTGAGCGGGAGCTTGTGTCACAGAATCACCTGCATCTCCCGAACGTGTTCGAATCACCTGTCAACTCACCAGACACGGCGTCGTGGAACTCATCCTCGCTGAGGGCGCTCCGCGGCGAAGATCCCTTGACGACGGATTGCTCAAGTTCGTGGTGCTCCGTGGCGAGAGTCTGCAGCGCTTCCGAGAGGATCTTATTCTTCTCCACCTCCTGCTCCAATTTCAGACTGCGCACCTGAGCTCGCCACACACAAACACACACACGAACACACACACAGAAAGGAGGAGACTAATCACTCACAGAAACAAAAACACCAACATGATTGTTTCACATTTAATGATTGGAAATAAATAAGTTTTAAGGGCTGCAAACGTTTTATTCTCTCTCTCATTGCAAACAGGCCATCAGACAGTCTGCACACACACACACACACACACACACACACACACACACAGCCTGTTGACTGACTGGTCCTCCCCTTTAGCACCATACTCTCATTATCAGGCCCACAGAGAGGGACAGAGATGGAGCTGAGAGGGACGAGACATGTTTATCTGTAATGGAGGACAGCTGCCTCCATGCCGCCTTCTCAAATGACCTGCCGGAGAACATGATTCCCGTGGAGGAGAGGAGATCGGATGACAGGTAATGGACTCGGATATAAACCAACAGCTAAACCTCCATCTTAGAGAAAACATTAGTGTCGATAATGTGAGCATTTTTCAGCAGCACCTTTGTGAAAGATCTTCCTTTGCTGTTTTTTTTATTTACAGTTTGGCAATGTGTGAAAGAAGCGGTGTTTTACTTTTAGAGTGTCTGCGGAAACATGCGCAAGGTGTCGACTGTGGCACCAGAGCTGCAAGGTGATGTGGGTATAAGTGCTGCATAATTATAGACAACACATAACCCGCCTTCTCCGCAAAGTGCAGAACTCCGAAGCATTAATTCCTGCTGCTTGACCCGAACACAGGTGGTTCAAACAAGCGCTGCAGGAGCTGGAAGTGATTCAGTATCGCTCCTTTGCAGAGACTCCGCCTCTTCGCTCACCCTGCATACCATCATGTGCAGGCTGAGATATACAGTATGTACATGTTTGAGTTATTCCTATCGAGGCCGGGCTTATTCACGCTGAGAGCTCTGAGATCCTGTGAGCCTTTTATCGTGCGCTCTGCCTCTGCAGATTGCAGTTCAAAAGGCTGCACAGCTGAGCGACGGAGGCCCGGCACAGGTGTACGCCCTGAAAGCACCGGACTCACTGTTCAGCTCAGAACATTCAGACGGTTTTTGGCAGCCTCTGGGCACACCGGCGGCGCCATCCCTTCTCATGTTCCCCCCCGAGATTCAACTATCTTGTTTGAGAGATGAAACTGTGTCAGTGAGTATCGGCAGGAAGAGATAACAAGTCGGTGAAGAAACATCACAGGATTTAACTGATTTTTGCCAATTTCTTCTGGTTTTAATAATTCAAGCTTATGTATCCAATAATTGTTCATGTTTGTGGGCAGATTTCTCATTTAGATGCAAAAAAATGCATTATCTTGAGAGTGAGCATAGCTTGATTTACATATTTAACAACTGCATTTATCACTGCATCTAAACACTGCGATGCATCAAAAGCAGCAGCGCCGCCACATATCAGTTTACACATTCAGCGCAGCAAAAGGCAGCGACAAATCACTCCGACGTGATGTGCAGATAGTAGCCTGGCTCATAAAGTTTTAATCATGCCATTATCCAAAATACAAATTAAAGACTCTTGTTGATTTTTTAGTGTTGGTAAAGTTTTGTTATTGTCAGTAATGTGTGTTAAAATTAAGATTATGATAAAAATCAGACATGTCCTCTTGAAAACACCCTATACTTCATATTTCCTCCGCCTCCCTCAGCCACATTTTTCTTGCAGATGCTTATCTTCAGGTCGTGAAAACAGAACATATAGATAAAAGCATATGCAAATAAAGGCATTAATCATTCAGTCCTGATGTTGAAAGCGGCATTGAGCATTAGCAGTGTCTGATAAAAAGATAATTATCATGAGACAACATAAATCCGTCAGAGGTTTTGTCACACTGTTTGTGTCGTGTGAAATACCCTCTAAAAATTGGGTGAATCTGGCCAGTCTATGAAATACTGAGAATAAATAAGCAGGGTTGATTTATGGCAATATTAATAAGGTTTTAGATGTGTTTTTGAAACCACTGTTTGTCTGTCTGTTTATCACTTTGATCCAGTTGAAAAAAAAAAAACTGCTGGATGAATTTTCTATTGAAGTTTGAATCATTAAGCACCTTTTTTGTGCTTTTTTTACACTTTCTAGGCAAAAGAAATCATGTTAGATAAACTATTAATCATAGCAAAGTAAATTTAATGTCCTGTCATAGACGAGTTCATGCATATTACCTTTCTTTGTTGTTTACTGTGCTGCTATGTTTGAACCAGAGTGCTGCTTGGTTTGAAGCCAGTGATGTTAAACTGGTTTTCCTCCGTGCTCACATGAACACTTAATGTGATACTGAAGCAATTTCTTAACTTAATGCCAGGAGCCTTAAACTTTCAAGCAATTCATAACTTTACACACATCAAGAAGCAACAGAAACCTCAGGAAACCCTCGGCACCAAAAAACGGAAATGGATCTCGTTATGTGACTCACCATGTAAACACCGTGTTCAGTCAAGTGCTACATTCATTATGTTTTATATTATTACAGAAATTATACATGGAGTTGGCACTTGTCGTAGGCCACACGTAAGCGCAGCCATCTACTCTCTTTCCTGGAGGGATGTTATCTATCCACTGAATCCTTCCATTATAATCAAATCCATTGAATCACACACAAAGAAAACCCATCTGACAGCTTATAATCACTCCACTCCGCCGAGCTGCTCTCATGAAGAGGTGTGAAATGTGCTGCCAGTTTCTCATGAAACACTCTTTGTTTTTACATGTTTTTTTTATAACAAAGAAAAAAAAACACTACATATCTGACGGTCACACACAGAAAAGGTCCTGTTGAGCACAGTGTTTCTAGTCTAATTACGTGTAAAGGGTCAGTTCACTTCCACCACAAGGAGATGCATTTCCTCACTCAGCCCTCATTGTCTCTATAAAAGCCCTGAAGATGGTCACACTTGAAAACCTCAACATTTATGCTTCTTAGAAGAAACAATATGGTTGCTACAGTATCCACAGATATCAAAACAAACAGCTGAGCTGAGTTATTGAAGTGAATTCACACAAAATAAGATCTGCTACTGGAGGATTAAGTGCTGATAATTAGTGGTTTAACACACACAACATGACTAAAAGCAGCTGACGTGCATTCAAACAAAGAGCACTGGGGAAGCTGACACTTACCCCGTCCTGCCTGGAGAAAAGGCTGAGACAGACGCTGAGATTCGAACTGGTTTCACTGGACAACTCATGGATTTCTTGCATTTTCTGCACTACGGCAGACGGAAACCCTGAGGACACAAAAACACATCAGTGAGGGACAATTTACACAAAGTAAAGACTGAAACAAAAAAGTCCAACGAGCTGCTTCAAAAGCAGAAGAAACTAACATGAAGTTCAAGCTGTTAAAGTGTTTTTTAATCCCCTTAAAGCGGTGCAGACTCTTAATTATAGATTTCAGACATAATTCCTCTAATACTTTGCATTTTTGCTGCTTGATGATGCTTGTAAGTTTAATCGTGCAGTTTTCATTCCCATTAATGGCTCATATCTGCGAGGTTCTCCTCTGTTAAGAATATTACTTAATTGACAATAAAATAAGAGGTTTTACTTTCTGCCAGCCCGTCATTTTTCAGCATGGACAGGAAAGCTGCCACCTCCTCCTCCAGTTTCTTCTGGCTGGCTTCTGCCGCCTGGTTTCAGAGACACGAAGGGAGACATTAGATGAAGAAAAACAGCACGGTGTGGGAGGATTGCAGGCTTTCTATGTCAGCAAAAAAACACTCCCAACCATTATTTGAACATGCCTATTATGGATTTTTTTTAAAAGCCACCTGTAGTGAGTCTGTTAGCCTCCCAAGTGACATCACTTCCTCTTCCTCCTCCTCCTCCTCGCTGCCCTGGTCCTGGGAGCAGTAGTGTGTGCTGTAAGCTGAATGCTCTTCCAGTGCTTCAAGCCATTCCTGAAGGATGTGAGAGAATTTATTTGGTTGGTTGTTAAAATTAAAACGTGTTACTGACTTATTGAACACAGTATGCCCTTTGAATCACAAGCTTTTGTGATTGTGATTCTGCGATTTGAGTGGCTTTGAGATATTCAGGTACAAAGTTTGAACATCCTTGACAGGAAAAATCCAATATTTCTCTTTTGATGGTTGGAATAACAGGCGTTTCAGTAATACATAATACATAATAAATATATAAATATTCTAAGAAAAATCCTATCACATTTTAAATTGAGATTTTCCAGATCTGCTGGATTGCAAAAAAACCCTCTAAAGTTGAAAACTCAACTTCTGCTAAGAATTATGAGTGTCTATCTGTTGAGATCTGACTGAAAGAAAGGCAGAGCGATTTTAATGTACTTTGAATCAGGAACATGTCGAGTTTCAAGTTGCTTAAAACAAGTCGGAGTCAAGTCTAAAGTCTTGCAGGACAAATCTAAGTGAAGTCCCACGTCTTAGGCATTGGCAGAAAGAGATGATTTTTATTAAAACAAGTGGACTGATACAGATGTGTTTTTTTCAAAATATCAAAATTACCTGAATAAAATTTCGCAGAATGAAAAAACCCAGCTGTCCTAACCAAAACAATTCATAAATTCTAATAACTTATACTGTTTTACATGATATACAGTGCTTAACAAATTTATGAGACCACCACCCAAAGTAAGGTTTATGCCACAGCTGCCCTAAATTAACTGCATTGGTATTTACCAAAATCATTTTTTATGTTTCTGTAATGGTTAATACACCAATATGTAGAAGCTCTTTGACCGAAATGATGTTTTTAATGCTAAAATATAATTATTATTGTTATGCATGAATTTTCAAATTTACTGATTTACAAAAAAACTGAAAAAAAGCAGTAAAGCACATTATTATTTCTTGATTAATACGTCAAATTATAGTAATTTACTTGCATTCCTGAACAGAAAAATTTGTTTTAGTGG
>JAUZTA010000025.1:21774759-21787460 GCA_034780835.1 Ctenochaetus striatus
TGATCAAAATGGTAAAACGTCAAGAGCTCCCTGAAAATGAAAGAGTCTGCATTAAAGCACTTCATGATGCTGGATGGTCTCTGAGACAAATAGGGACAGGCGTTCTAATAAATTTGTTAAGCACTGTATATCCTAGCAAAACAAACACTACTATAATCCCTTGGGCTTTTACAGTATTGTTTTTATCCTGAACTTGCAAGCATCATTCTCACTGGTGTTTTAGTTTTAATGTAGTCATTATTATCACTTTGTGTCGGATAAATCTAATAAGGAGCATAGTTAGCACTGGATCACTAAACATTTAGCAGAAACCTAAAGTTACCTCAGATTTCTACAGTTTTAGACTACTATGAGAGAGATAGAAATTTCTGTAAAAGCTGCCTCAACAAATCTAAATTCATAAAGTGTAAATTATCACAAAACAGAAAAATATACTTGTCATCTCTAAAATAGACACAGTATTTCCAGTTACTAATAATTACCTCAAACTGTAGCATCAGTCGTGTATTATTAGTCAGCAGTAACAAGCTAGCTGTTTAGCATAGAAGCTAATGGTAAAAATGACCTTTTTTTAATCATGTTTTAACTTAATAACTGACTCTGACCTTAGTTAATACTTTTATCAATGTCATTTACAATCACTTTTACAAAATGATCAAGGTTAACAGGTTAAAAAGTATTTCAAGCAACATTTTATGATCTTTACAGCTCTTTAGCTTCTGTCAAAGAGCAGTTAGTCAACACGGTAAAGAGGTGGAGCCTGATTGGTTCTTCTGGGTTCATTCTGAGCACTGATTGGTTCTCACAGCTGTAACGTTCTAGAACTAAGAGAGAGAGTTACTAACTTTGCCTGTTTTTTTTTTTTTTAAGTTGGGACCTTAAAAAGTAAAAACAGAATAACAAAACATTTCTGAAATTTGTCAAAGAAGATCAAGAGACGATTTGACCTTTCAGATAAGTGAACGTTATTACAACCAGAGGAGAACTGCTACATACTCTTCTTGATGCCTCAGGGTCGTTTTTAGGTGATACTTTGAAGTGATGCACACTGTCATCGAAGCACTTGAGGGTAAAAAAGCAGCTATCTTTGGCTCGGATCTGGACATGAAAACATCAAAAACATCAAAAACATTCCTTTGTGCCAAAGTCATGCAACACAGGAGTCAAAAAATGGATTTAGGAGTTTTTAAAATGTGGGCTTACCAAACAGTGAGCGCGTGTGAGAGACTTACAGCCTTGCCTTCTGACATTGGCAGCCGCATCTGACCTTCATGTGAGAGAAAAAGGGGTTTTATTTTCCTGAAGTCTTTACTTTCTCTGGCTGAAACCTTTTTGGACAGATGACAAATTCTCAAAGGAGGTTCGGAAGACAAAATCACCCTGTTTTCTAACTCAACTGTCACTTTGAGCGTCTTTCTAATCAAAAAGGGCGCAGGACTTCCATTTATCTGTTGCTGAGATCTTTTCAAACGTCTGATTCAAGAGGCACAGCCAAGATAAAAGATGGCACCTACTGTTTTGGGTACCAGGACAAAACCCCATCCTGAAGGACGACCCAGTAGGAACGCCAGCCGAAAAACCTGGAGCTCTGCAGGATGATGAAAAGAGAAAAAATCAAAGAGCTTTCTGTTAATGTTCAGTGTTTTTTTATTTTAGTGGTGGCTAAGAGAGATAACAGCACCCTGAGAAAATACATCAAATTGGGAAAACATTCACAAATTTGACAATATACAAGCAATATATGGCAAATGTAACCATGGGACTTTTTTATTGGATTAATGACTTAAATATGGCTGCATTTGTGAAGTCTTCATTTAAGCTGCTGTGTTCATTATTACCTCCTGTTCTCAGGTAAAAATGTTTCCCGGAAAAGCAATCATACCACATGCTGTATATTTAACATTGCATCCAAACTCTTATTTAGTTTTTTATGACTTTTTTTTGCACAACAGCCCTCCATCACTTTATGCTAATGAAGTAACTCAGTGAAGCCTGTAGTATCTTTTATAAAACCCTGCCGATGTTACATCCTCTTTGTGCTGCCTGTGAATCATGTTGCAAGTCACTGACTCATCATTATCCCAACCACTATTGAAGCACTATGTTAATCAAGTCTAAACCCAACTCACTGTGAAGTGATTCACTCTCCACTGAACCAGGCTTTAAAGCATTTCAGCTTATCTAGCCCCTTTGCTTTTAATGAGGAGAACAACATCAGGGCTTGTGGTCTAATTTTAGCAGTTATTTTTCAAAATAAAAGCACAGTTTCTTTTTGTTGAAAAGCTTTATCCATCATCCTCTGCATACAATAAGACAACCTGCACATGCACAGCTTTGGCCATGGCTGTCGTCAACATGGGAGCATTAAAAAGTGCAAAGACGGGATATATGTGTTGCATAAACATTACATATTCAAGGAAAGTTTAGCAGTTACAGATACTTGTGTGGGTCTTTTATTATTTAATCTTGAATGCAGTACACTGTGCAGCTTCAACAAAGTAAAATGTTTTGTGAATTTAGCTTTTAGATCAAAAACTAAACTGAAACCTAATTGTTCTGCTCGCAGTAACCTGGCAGTAAGTCAAAGTATTAAACATATTACGATGTTTGATTGTGTTTTCTGTGTTTGCAGCAGGATTTATAGTTGAAATAAATGAGTTGTTCTGTTGAGAATAATGTCTTGATTTCCCTCTGTTTTCTCTGTAAACAATTGTTCTCTTGGCCACCAGAGATAATAACTTCCAGACTTTACCTTAAAGAGAAGTCCCTCGTACTTCTTGACATGGCGGCTCATACCCTTAAAGGGACACAGATAAGAAACAGAGAAAGCAAAAATGAATCAATTATCAAATCAAAGTAACCTTTGAAAGATGACTTTTATCTGCGGACTCACTCGATGAATGCTGCCTTCAAGGACCTGCTTCATTGCTGTATCACTAGCCAGGTCAAACACCGTCTGGCCTGTGAGATATGGATGCACAAGACAGTTAGGATTGTCTCGTCATTAACCACGAATATAATCAGAGGTCAAAGTTTGAAATATTCTGCAGAATTGTTGCTTAGTCAGACAGTTTCTGAGTTTGTTTGGGTGAAGGGGTGAATCAGACCTTGTGACAGGACTTGAAATCATCTTTTACTCAACATCAAATGGAATATTTTTGATTTATACAAGAAATATAGAGAGGTACGGTTTGCTCAAGGATAAGGACTTGTATTATTCTACAAATTTCTTCGTGAGATTTTACATTACTGATTCACTGCAAGTTCATTACATTTTTCTTATTATAAGAAATAAATGGAAAAGAGGCTCATTCATAACTGCCAGCTCTGGCTGATCTGTCTCACCATTCTTGTTCTTGATGTTGGGGCTGGCTCCACTTTTGAGCAGTTTCTGGGCACACAGCTTCTGGCCGCGATAGGCTGCACAGTGCAGCGGAGTGTTACCCAACAGATCTGTGCAGTTGATGTCTGGAGGCTTTTTCCTGCTGAGCTGCAGCGAATGCACACGACACAAACAGATGGGTGGTCTGGTCCCAAATGTCCTGCAGGTGTTTATTATTCTGCAAGGATTCTGAGCATGACTATCTGATTTCTCACTTTGTGTCCAAGAGCAGGAATAATTAATAGTTTGTTTGCTTTTTCAACACCTGACTCCCAGTGTTGATTTTTGTGTGTTGGAGAGCATTGCAAATAGTATTTTTACTTCAGTGCTTTTCCTGATGAGATTTTAATGGGCAGCTGTGTTGTTGTCACTAATATTTAAAGGGCGTAGTCAACTATATTCTTGTCTAGACTTGTGAATATGTGCAGGGAATTGAGTGTGTAACTGTCAGTTCTGTGAGAGTTATGTCAGAAAGCTAACATGCTCACAGTGGAAATGCTAACATTTCAATTAAAATCACTTATTTTAATTTGATGGTGGCGCTACAAGAGAAGTCTCAGGACTAAGAAAGTCAAAATAATTCTTCCTCTGAGCTCCATGAATATCTGTACAAAATTTAATGCTAATGTATCTGATATTGAAGTTTTTGAGATATTTCAGTCTGGATCAAAGTGGTAAATTGACAGACGGACATTGTTTTCCCTATAGCATGCTGCTAGCATGGCTAATAAATCTGAACTGATCTTAATCTGAGGATATTCAACTCTATTATTGGTCAAACTCTATGATTAAAGCATGCTTCAGACTTCAGATTCATATTTTTGGGAATATTAAATCAAGTGTGAACATTTGGCGAGACATCTGGCACTAACCAGCTGAGTCAGAGTCAAAAGGTCTCCTTCTCGCGCTGCTTCCAAAAGTTCCTCCTCCAGTTTCCTCTCCTCTGTTCTCTCCGCCGCTTTTATCAGTAAAAGGACGATAATCACAAGACAAAACGTAGCATGATTTAAGAATATGTACATTAGATTACAAAAAACTTATGCAAACGATTGTTTAAACATTAAACCTTGAGTTTGAATTTTTTTTTCAATGAGATTTCTTGAATGACTGCGTGTCTCTCACCTTCCAACATGCTTCTGATCTCTGGATTTTGCGTGACATCTTTGGGAATCTGTGCTGTCCCATTGATGACAGTAGCACATGCATCATAGTGCAGCAGCAGCATGACAACCTCCTGATCAATACGTGATTGATTGATTGATTGAATGACTGAATGGATGAACAAATGCATGCACAAAACCATACTATCAACAAAGAGAGGACAGGACTAGAGAGACACTTAGAGTCTAAAACACTGAAAATGCATTAAGGTACCTTTCTTCCCGTGAAAGCAGCTTTGTGCAGCGGTGTATCGCCAATATTATTGGGCAAGTTAACATCAGCTCCAGCCTGCAGGGGTGCAACAACAAACAGGTTAGCTTTGCAGTTCCTCAAACTGAACACCAATAATCTTTAAAAACATAAACCCTACCTTCAGTAATTCCTCCACTACATCTTTGTGTCCAAAGTAACAAGCTAAATGAAGAGGCGTCCATCCCAGGTTAGACTTCCTCTTACCTGAGAAAACAGTACATTCTGTGTCATCTCATAGACTTTAACTGATACCAGTCCCATGTGTCCCTTATGTACCTTTGCAGTTTATGTTGATACATGTCTCCTCCCGTATCTTGGACATGAGGAGCCTCTGAATCCCCGGCAGATCTCCATTGCGGGCGAACTGCAGGAACTGCTCCTCTGGCTCCACTTCCTCCATGGACCCCCTGCAGAGGAAATGCAGAGGATGCTTTTTATTTCTGTGACTCCACTGTAATTAATCAGATGCTTTCACAAGCACATGTGCACTGAGTCTCAAAAAATGAAACCAAGAAGCTATGGAAGGTTAATGCTTAGAGAGCTTTGAGCTAAAAAGCAAAGTTTATCAATGGCCGGCACACTTGGTTTTTAAGGCAACATTTGAGTAAAATGTTCAAAAAATATGTTGATGCATAAGCACATATATACGTTTATAAGGGAGACAACTTGTGCATTAAGAATGAAAGGTCGTTCAACAGTTCAGCAAGACTAAGATTAAAAGGAAGAGAAAAAGATAACATAGTTATTTACAGAACTTAACCCTAACCTTCGGCAAGTTAAAGCCATTTTTCAACATTATATCAGGCAAAAAAGACATATGTGATACCGCTGAAAAGCTGAGGGACCGCAATTTACATGACTTATTAAAGCATGACCATTGCATTAACTATTTAATAGTTATTAAAGATTTAAAAAGATAGAAAATTTGTTCCAAAACTCCCAGACTATCACAGTTATCACAGCTTGCAAGCCAGTCACATGGCATCAGGCAGTCTGCTAGGTTTAAAATAGTTACCAATCTGTTAGAAGTGGCAGCTACACATTTGAGGACATGAAGTCTGAGATCTGAGTTTGTACGATCATCAGAACCAGCTGTTGTAGGTGAAGACATAGTTCCATAATATTCCAGAGCTAAATACCCTTAAAATCATAATTTTCTGTATTTGCGTGTATTTATTATGTGCAAACAATGAGTAAACAAGACAGCCTTTACAGCTATCAGCTGTTAAGCTGCAGCAACACATCATAAAGCTTCCTCTGCTATTGATGCACAGATGTGACACCAACATTCTCAGCTAATAAAAATATCCTAAAAGACCTGCATGCATATTCTTTTAGGATTTTTTACTAACACAGACTGCTGAGGCATGTTTTACATGTGCAAAAGTGACAATTTACTCGAGGAGATTGAAATGTCTCACAATTGTATCTAAATGTAAAATGAACTGAGTTTTATTGCTCAGAGGTTGAAGGTGTTTGAGGTGTCAAAATGTTCTTCATTTAAATGAAAATTTGACATTATCTTAATTGTCCTGCAAAGTCTAAAATGATAAGAAAAAATCTTTGCCGTTCCACTATTGAAAAAAGCCTTTCTAAGATTTTTTTGATGTTACCTGATTCACAATGAAAAATGTTGAGCACGTCAACATTAATGAGATTATTTTCTTGTGACAGTTTTCTTTTCTTCCTCTTTCTTTTCTTGCTTCAGTTAAAAACACAGAGAGGTTTTTAATCTTAAAAGTACAATGAATTACTGTAGTCTTAACCCCAGTCATTAGGTTTTTACTACTTCACAATTCATCCTAAAGTGACAGTACTATAGTATTCATCTTTTTTTGGACTGGATTTTGGCATAAAGTCAAAACTGTCAACACCTGCTTCATAGAGCCTTTCCTTCTTGTTGACTGCAAAGGCAAACAAAGCTTTAGCTCATATTGCTGATGTTTTGTTCACAAACTCGTTAGCAAGTTCTCAGCTAATTAAATATGAAATAGTTAGCCGTGTTAACTATAACTACCCACAAGATATGCACTTAGAAGGCCTTTGCAAATGCAGGAAAATGCAACGTTGTAGATCCATTATTATTTGAATGTACATTATTTCTTTCAAGTGAAGTATCTGTGTAATTAAAGATTCCAATGATAAAATACTTGTCTGGAGTTAAGAATGTTAAAAGACTTTACAGGTTTGAAAAGGAGAAAATTACAACGAAAGCAAGAGAGGAATGAAGAAAATATAAGCACTTGTAAAGTAAGCAAAGGAATTTTAAGAGTGGACTTCTTAAATTAATGTGTTTCAAGTATTTTCTTTTTTGAACACTTAATAAATGAAAAAAAAAACATTTAAATACCAGAATATTATATTATATATAACATAACATGTACAGGATTATGAATGATGTTTTGCCATGCAATCCTTCAGGGACCCTCCAGCATATACAGTGTAATCCTCCAGTATAAATATATCTCATTCAGAGCTGCAGTCATGCAATGGCAAACTACAGCGATGAAAGCAGAGCATGCATGATGTACCATAATTAGTTATACAGTCGTGTAACATGTGTGTTAAGTACATAAAAACAATTCAAGGAATGTATTTCATATTCATGTGTTTATCCACTGACACCTCTCTCTATCTAAATAATAAAAAAGCATGAAAAAACAAAAACAAAAACAAAAAATAAATGTATTTGAAAGGTTGTAAATAAAGAAAAATAATATTAAAAATCAATCGAGTTCCCCACTTAGTGCTGTAAAGTAAATAAAAAAGCACGGAACACATGAAAAAATCATAACCTCACAAAGACAAATGCTTCCCCAAAGCTAATTAAAAACCATTCATTAGGCAGTGTGTTTGTGTGTGTGTCAAGCTTTTGTTTGAAAGGAATATGCAGTGGTGACATGTACATCTGTAGCTGTTGACGTGGAATAAAAGCTGAGGCGATGTTGCACCAGAAGTCACAATTCATGACCACGTCAGGCTCTCACCTTTGACTTGATCTAGGATTTAGAACTTCAAAGTCACTATGAAAAATGTGTCTGCCACTGGAAGATTTGGGTCAGGCTCATCAAAAGTAATAAGCAGTGCTCTGATCACATGACAGGCAGTATGCTGAAACCTCTCAGCTGTGTGTAATTGTTCCAATCGAAGGAGGGTGAAAGAGCTGCCGTTTGCTGAGGAGCGGGTTCATGCAGCTACAAGAGGCCGTGCGACATCTCAGTTGGGATCGGTTGTAGCTCAGTAATTTTTCTGTTGATTTATATTTATGTGATAATTTGCACTCTGTCCTGATTTGCTCTGGAAACAAATAACACGGAAACTCTACAGTTAGAACAGTTGTCAACGCACTTAAGTCAATTCAGGGATGATTAAAACTCACTGACAAGTGGCCACTACTCTTTAATTGTTTAATCAAATGCCATAACCATATGGCAAAAATACTTGACAGAAGAACTGTTGCTTTTTCGGGTAACAATGTGTGACTTAGGGTTCCAAATAAATTTCCTAAAGAAAACATGGTGTTTTAAAGACAAATCAAATAAGTTTCACACCATCTGTAACTGTGCACTTTTGTGGCTGACTGGCCTTAAAGGTGTCTCTGGGCCAGTGTACTTCCCTAATGGACCTTAATGGGTTTTATGGTGCACTGCAGGCTTCTAATGGGGTTGTATGTCTGATGGGGATGCTGCTCTCTGGCTCTCTTGGGTCCTGTTCTAGGTTCCTAATGTGACCTGAAGAGAAGAATTTATAATGTATCACTGTTTCTTTAAGTCAAAGGCCAATACCCTAAGTTAGAGAAAGTGGCAAATTTTCGGGAGTGCAAACAGGGAAATGTGAGGTTATGAGAATGTGTAAGAGCAAAAGACACAAAAAGAGAAGCCCACGAGTTAAAGCAGCGGGAGAAAAAATACCATGGCATATTATTGAGGGACACTTTGGTGCTAAGCTGCTTATTGATAAAAGCACTAATCTGCCTGGCAGAAGGTAAGGAGGCTGGGATGTGTGGTGATATAATATCTCAGCTAAAGGCAATGCCATCAGGGAGCTGAGCCGCCACACAGCTTTACCTAAAGGAGTTACTCATTTTATTTTATTTTTTTTAACATTAAAGACGGAATCTGACCATGTGCCACTCGCAAAAAAGCATATGAGCCAGAGAAAAAAACGAGAGCAGATCATTGTGAACGACTGGCTTTTTATCAGACATTTCATCAGACTGGATCGATGGAGGGAGCCAATCACTTTTCAGTGTGTAAATAGATCACTGGCATCACTTTAATTATTTTCCCTATACATCAAAGAGCAGGTCAGCTTTGCTGGACACTTTGATGGCATCAAGCAGGTTTATGGTTGGCATTGAAGGAAAATGCACAGGAAGTTCAGTTAAAATTTGCCATTGAGTAGGAAGAATTTTGTCACTGGCTCTTTTGCCCTTAAATCATTATAAAAAAAGGATTTAGGCATATATATTAGACTTAAGCTTACTTGCATAGTTTGAGGAAGTAATAACTGACCACTGGAGACAGATGTGGTCATAAGGAGTCTTTTTAAAGGCAAATATTCATAATTTTAATTAATTAATTTATTTCATGCTTTAATGTCATAAAGTATAGAAACTGGGATTATATTATTTACCACTTTTTCACCAGCTTTTTACTGTTTATGTTTGCAAATATTTTTATGGATATTTTTATGATCACACATTATCACATCACCCAGCCCTACATGTAGTCCAGATATTACAGTATTTAATTTATTTATTTATTACGGTTTCAACTATCTGTGAATGTTCTCATTCATCCAGGACTCTGTAATACATATTACCGAGTTCAGTTGTCTTCGATTTATTTGCCCAGATTACAGTTTCCACTGTATATTTTGTTTGAACAAGGAAGAAAACCCTGTATTTGCATTTACTTTAGATCAAAAGTGCTTGTGATATCTTAGATGTGACTTTCGCTTATAACTGAACATTTAGCTCCCTTAGTGGGAAAACTGTATGAAACAAATGTACTGTGTATTGTCATTCAGTCTGAGAAAATATATATATATATATTTTTATCTATATCACCCTGCTTTTACTACTGTTCATTAAAATAAAGTAGGCTGGCTACCAATCGAGACAAGTGTCTCTGAAGTCTCACCCCACCACAGGTGATCAGAGATCTAAACTGAGTCTTCAAGTTACAGCTGTTCATTATTTTTGATACAACACATACACACCCCACCTCTTCCTTTTATGGAGATGCTATACCATACACCATACTGTTGCAGAGTTAATCCCCATGCCATGTTGCACTAGTCTTGGCATATAGTTCCGATACAATCTGTTGAAAACAACAGGTGAACTGAGAGTAACAAGCTTCACACCACGTTACTATTTTGATGCGCTAAAATCAACAGCATAGGTGCAGTGGCATCACACTTCGCTATCACATTTTTTTTTTGTTTTGTTTTGCTAATAACAGCAAATCACCTCTTGCAACTGTAAAGAACAAAAGGAAGGTACAGATTTTTGTAAATGAAACTGGGTGTAGGGCTCTGCTGAAAGCAACAGATAAGCATGTTGATGGTGCTTTGCATTTTAAAAAAACGCACCAGCCCTTACTCCACATTATCTTAGTCCATAACACCTGTCAGTCCTGCCACGCTAAGGCTTGGCTAGTCGATTTCAGGGGGGCAAATCACTCAATCTAAGAGTGATGTGCAAATGAAATCAATCTCCATGTCCTAGTTCAAAGAACGGATCTCTCATTAGGGCAAGCATGCTAATTGAAGTCATTTGCTCCACTGCTGTCTCTCTTGCCCTCACCATGCTGATCTTCCTTCTAGTTAGAGGATTTTTATTGGAAGCTGTCTGAATCGATACCTCCTCTGTTACCTAAAGAAGTGGGAAATCTCTATCATCTGCTCATGAAAGTGTTTGTTCATAAATTCCCTATCATTTTATATACTGATAAATTGTTTTTACAACACATATTAATTTAGCTACTTTATTTCTAACTAATAAAGATGTTTTGCTTTTTTTTTACACAAAAAAAAAGAAACATTGTACCAACTCCTGCCTTTGTGCCTTTAAGGGGGTTAAACATGTTAAAAGGTGCTGATGAACATGGAGTGAGATACCTTGTATTTTTATGACTACATCAAATAACTTATATGAAGAAAATAACGGTATGCAGAAAAGACAATTATATGTAGACAGTCCTTTCCAAAACTGAAATAATTTCAATAATAGATAAAAAATTTTGTTTCTTCTGTGATTTTAATATGTCAGTTATTTGTAATTTATGTAATGAATAGATATATTTTTTCAGTAGAAGCCTAATTTACACTTGTGCTTAAGCCCTTGATAGGTAGCATCCTGCCAGATGTGCACTGGCTGTGCTAAATATGTAAACACAGGCGTGTCCAACTCTTCATCACGATCCATAAATTCTGACTTTGAGTTAAGTTTTTAATCTTCTCTCCTTAACTACCTGGAACCCTCCAGCCTTGCACTTCAATTGGTCTCCTGGTGCAAGACCAGAAATCTGCATGCTAATGAGCATCACATACATCAAATAGGATTTGACTTGTTGAGTCACAAGAATTTAAAGGAACTCTGTCCCTCCAAGTTTTGTCAGTCGATTGGCCTGTGAATAGTTGGGATGTATCCTGATATTTTGATGCCTTAGTTTTTAAGTCAACATTAAACAAGACAGCATCAGAAGAGTACACGGAGGATGCCAAGAATTGTAAATGTGCTGAGTATAGCAAGCAGTCGGTACACCCAGCGTTTCCGCATAAGCCTTGATTATTGAGCTGTGCCATCTTTGATACTGTGCAGAGCCAGATCGCACAGCTGACACCCGTCTCCGTCTACTGTAACTCAAGGTAACACACACCCTCTCTACCCTGGCAAGATACTTCAAAGGATGTCTGGGGATGTTATGTGAATATTTCTGGCCTCAATCTCCAGTTTTTAATAGCAATGAACACATACACACACCCGAGAAGAGACGAAGGTAGGGAGTTTTATAGATTCTAGCCCGCCAGACTTATGCAGTGAAATCACTGAACCGCAAAAATAAAGTAACATTTGAGTCAGATCAGTTTGCTTTGGTTACATAATTTTGTTAGTTTGACTTTGGTAATTGGCTTTGGCATCAGTCCCGTCTGTTGCAGAGTTGTGTTGGATGTTACCAAAAAAAAAAAAAACTAAACTAAACAAACAAGGAGTTCATTTGATATTGGCTTCCACAAACCAAAAACACCCTTTTTCGGTTTATTCACACACAGTTTTATTCCCAAAGAGGTGTGCTTGCAAAAAAGTAATACTTCTAGGTTTTAGATGAGATTTCTTTTTAGAGCTGCTTCTGGCGTTGATGTGTGGGCTAGCTATTTCTGTCAATGAGCTAAACATCTAAAATGATGCCTGCCTGTAGCATAAGTTTGGCTGCGGGAGCTGTGGCAGCAGTTTTGACAGGCAGGTCAGAAACAAACCCTTTGATTTTATGACAGAACTAAAAAACTGACTAGAAAAAAAAATGTTGTTTATTGCTGAATGTGGATTAGCATCTTGGCTAATGAGCAAAAGGAGATTCAAGAGTGTTTCAGAGATAATACTTGCAGTCTGTCTATAATGCAAAAATGTAATAGCACTTACTTTCCATGATGAACATTACCAACTGAGAGAAATAGGAGAGCAGCTGCCCATAAAGATGCCATTTTTTAATATACAACCTTTTTAATTTAATTAAAAAAAAAAAAAAAATCATGTATTTTCTTTGCATATTTCTATGTGCAGAATAGCCCAGATCTTTATGGGCTGTGTAAAGAACATTTTCTTTTTTTTTTTTTAAACTTAATCATTTTCCCAAGTTGCCAGTTCAGTCTTCGTGTTCAGCCATCCTAAACAAAATGA
>JAUZTA010000025.1:21813053-21823533 GCA_034780835.1 Ctenochaetus striatus
ACTACCAAAACGAACCGGACTTTGGGCTCAAGTGCGCCCGGACCCGGGACCGGGCCCCTAGTGTGAATGCACCCTAAATGCAGCTGAGTCATTACTAACATTATTGATCACACCTGTGCTTTTTCACCATGTTAATAGTCCCAATAAGGAACGGTTTTCTTTCTTTCATGTAGGGATCCTGTCAGAGTCTTGCTTACCTGTGTGGTTGCCCATTTATCTTAACTTTCAATAAAAAAAACTTCTGTCAAAAATATGTTTTGGACTGGAAGAAAAGTTTGAAAAAGTTGAACATCGCAGTTCTCAAAATCGCCAGCACTCCATTTGATTAACACCCAAATGAAAAAATAACCAACAAACCAGCAAAAAAACAAAACTAGTGAACACACAAGAACAGTTGGGTAGTTTTGTGGTGCTTTTAAATGGGCTTTTACCGGCTGTGTTCAACTTTTTAATGCAGTTGTGAAAGGGGAAAACTGGGTGGAAGTCAGAGACTCCAGCGGTGGCCTGCACTGTGTTTGTGTGGGAGGAAAACAGGTAAACAAAAACTCAAACATGGCAGAGGAAAACTGCCCACATCCAGCTCGGGGCACGAAAGCTTCGTCCCGTTATGATTAATGGCAAGAATGCCACGGCCTCCAGCTTTTAAACACAAATATTTTCTATTTCCGTTAGTAAAAAATTGTGAAACATTTTTCCTTTTAGGTGCTGCATGAATCTCTGTGATGAAACTAAAATATATTTAGCCATGAAACTATCATGTAAGATCCAAGAGCAGTCAGACAAATGCAATTTTTTCAAGTACTATTTTCCAATCTTAGCTGATCTTTGGGGGTAATAAAGGAGGAAATTTGTCATAAAAACCCCGCTGTCTGCCTTTCATGTTTGCTCAATTTAAATGTCATCCAAAGAATCATTAACAACAGCTTTACAGCTGTTAACACTCTCATTTTTCTCACAGGCGCTTAAAAGAAAACAAACCAAACAAAATAAAACCTGTCAGTTTGACAACAAATACACAGAGGATACCATCTCCACTGCCCTCCACTCAGTCTTCACACCTTGAAGATAACAACAGCTCCATCACACTGCTGTTTGTTGATTTCAGCTCAGCATTCAACACCATCCCCCATGAAACTGATGGCTCATGCACCAAACTCTGCAGCTGGATACCAGACTTCCTCAGACAGACACGACATGGTCCGGATTTTTCGGTCACCCCTCCTCCACTCTAGTGGGACGCCGGAGTCCCCCAGGGTTGTGTGCTCAGCCCACTCTAGTTCACACATAATTGCAACATTGACATGGAAAGACCTTCACTGTAAAGTTTGCGGACGACACCACTATCATCAACCAAATCCCTCTGAATCTAAAAATGTTTACACTTAAATCTGACTAAAAAAACAGGCTCAGAATCGGCAAAAATATAAAACCATGTCAAGGCTGAGCCTAAATATTATGCTATGACAACTGTGAGATTGGGTTTGTGCATTTCTGCCGTTACTACCTGAAACCAAACATATAAGGACTAAAACTAAACCTTTATGACACAAAAATTAAATTAAAACCAGCAAACGCACACTAAAACTGAGCTAAAACTTGGCAAAATTTAATTTAAAAGTCAAAAACAAAATTAAAAAATAAAAAATCACAACTTTTATAACTCTTATAATGTTTCATCATTGAATCATCAGACTCCAGGATGTGTTTTATGTTCTTGTTTTAATGATACAACAGCATGTGGATATTTAAATAAAATGATTCTTTTTGTCACAACTTGGCAAGCAAACCAATAAATATACTCTCTATATAAAATAAGAAAACATATTATCTCATGTACAGCCTGTCATGAAAAAAGAGCATTTCTTTCATTCAAGCAACCTCAGTCAAACTTCTTCACCTCCTGTGGCTCTCAGGAGTAGAAATCATTCTTTTCTGACTTAAAATCTCACAAACTCCACTTTTTTTTCTCAGATGTTTCATGATTTGTTGTCTATTTGTGGCACCTCGTGTAAATATGAATTACATGGAAAAACTGAGTCAGTGCTTTCAGTGTATGTGAGGAAATTATAATGTCAACACTCAGTGTAAAAAGTGTCTCTGCTTTCGAATCGCTATAGAGCGCCGTTGCTTTGTTGCTCCACAGTGATGTCCGTCACGCCATGAACCTGTGTGAGCTGCTTGCAGTCCAGTGAAGCCAGTAATTTCCTCGGCCCCGGCAGGGTGGGGACAAAGTGCTCAGTCAGAGAAACAGAGGCACGGCTGCCGATATCTCTGAGGGAAGGACAGGAAATGACAGCGGTAATCACAAAAGATGGACGGGGGAGATTTTTAAACAACTGTGAAGAATATTAAGTATATTTTCCCTCCTCACCCGTAATTAATCTTTCGAGCAGGTAGGAGGCCGAGGCCTTCGACGTGGAACATCACTGCCTTCAACACCTGTGGCAGAGGGTTTGTGAAGGAAATCTCCACGGCCATCTTCTCCCCTACAACAGCCTTCCCGATGGGCTGTGTGACAAAAGAACAAATATTTTTTAAAAAAAAGATCTGAATGTATATTTTAACCTGCTTACAAACATTATTTCATTCCTGAATTGTCTGTCTTACCTTTAAGGTGAGGTCAGGGGTCCTGAGCCTGAAGCTGAACTGAGTGGCCAGGACCTGCTGTGTTTCTTTGACTCTGCCTGACAGGGTCAGCATCAGGGCGGCCTGGTCTATCAGCTCGTCCTTGTAGTCTTTGTACTCCAGGGTCCAATCCAACATTGTTTCTGCAGACAGAAGAAACAGACAGAGAATATTAAAAGTGTATTTTTCTGTCTCTTTTGCCTTCTTCTTATGCCCAAAAAATAACACTGATGGAAACTCGTCTCCTTATGATAAGAAAGCAAGTTTGTTTACCCAAAGTACCCTCAACTTTTAAGCCTTGTCACTACAAAAAATTGGGTTATTATCTACATTTCTGCGAACCCCAGATATATGAAATGTATTATATTGATGTTTCAACAAGCAGGAGAAAGCAGATAACTTTTTTCCTAAAATGAGAAAGCTTGCTACAAGCACGATAAAAAAAGCACTGATGTTTGCAACTATTTATTTTGCCTTTTGACAAAATTTATATAATCGGCAACACACTTTTTTGCCTCTCATTTTTTATTTGAGTAAAGTCTTTTTACAATGATTGGAATAAAAACATTGTGGGGGCCCAAATCTGTATTTTCTTCATTAAAACCCACCCTGACTATGACCCCCACTCACCTGAGTTGGGCGAAATGTCCACGTCCGTCTGGTCCTTGGAGACTGTGGCCTTGTGGACGCCGGTGTAGTACATGACTGCCACCTGGCTGTGCAGGGTGACCGTACGCTGCTCTGAGCTGCTGTTTCGCAACAAGATGTTCAGCTCTGCGTCTCCTCCCATTTTAGGACCTTCACCGTCCATGGTCACCTTCACAGAGACGTCCTCGGCCGTGGGGGAGGAAAAGGCCTCTGCCTTGGAGCCGTATTTACATGCCGTTTCCACAGCGATTCTTTCCTCCTCTGAGCCTGAAAACCACCAAAGACGTTGAGTTAATTTAATAAGCAACACAACATAAATACCTTGCATCTAATGCTGCAGGTGCTCGCATTTCAGTGTGTGTGACTGGTTTTGCTGATACCTTCAGGGTGTTTGTAAAGGTGTGTGATATCATTGCGTTCGTCAGAGCCAACGGCCTTTGTGCTGATGAAGTGACCCACGGTCTTTTTCTCGCTGTAGATTTGACTGAAGGTCCCATCCACATTCCTCTGCCAGTAGATTTTATCGCTGTTCACCTGCGGCAGGTGGAGTAACAGGGAGGGAGTTAAAAAATAAAGCCCTGAACAGATGGGAACCCTCGCATTTCTTTTGATGTGAGCCTTATGGTTCATTATTGGTACGCAGCACACGCATTATCTGTCAACACGACACAGAACCTGAAGGATCAGTTGTTCAATCCTGTCAGGAAAATCTATTTCAGAGGGCTTTTCTCTTACAACAGCTTTGAATTCCCTAAAATTTTTGTAAGTCTTTGAAGGGAAATACGACATTGCTGCAGCTCCTCTTTTTAACTTGTAGTATGTGTTTCTGCAGCTCGGAGTGTTTCAGTCGAAAAAAACTAAAAGTAAAAATTAAACTTGGATAATGTTGCATGGGATTACAAAGAGTTTTGTCAAATACTGGTGTGTTTTGCGTCATTGTTTCCTGTGGTTCCTCTGAAGTAATAACAATAAAGGGAGTTAAAAAGAAAGTCATTGGCAGGTGGCAGGATAAAATGCACCATTACTTTGAATCAAAGAATGGTTGTCTCTTAGATATTTAAATTGTCGGAAAAATTTGAGATATCAGGAGGTGAAAAGTAAACAAAACATAAAACAAAGACGTTGTCTTTTTGAGGCATTTTGATGTAGAAATGTTGCAGAAATTGATAAATTCCACAAACCTCAGCGAAGACAAACGGAGCGTCATGTTTGAGGAACACCTGACCGTTGCGGACAGCGGCGAGTGAAGCAGGGCCGCAGCGGAAGGTGCCCTGGCTGGTCTCCTGAGGCGTGGCGTCGACAGCTTGCCAGCCTCCGTTGCCCGGAGGCAAGTCTGGACGAGCCATCCAGCAGTCGTTCCACACATGAAAGTTCCTTCAGGAAGAGAATTGAAGGTCAGACTTAATAAACTCGAGATGTGAAATATATCATAATGAGGCAGCATTAGGGTGACGATGATACGACGTACCAGATTGAGTCGGCGTTGAGGTGATCTATGGGCTCCAGGTTCTCGTCAAGGTAAACGTCTGTCGTCAAGGAGACGTCTGTGTCATGTGCTGAGCTGTAGTTGGTCACAGTTCGACAGGGGATGCCCAAACACCGAACAACTGGAAAGAGGAGAGAGCAGTGAGGCATCGGTGATCAAATGTGACATTTATTTGTCACACACTTGCATAAGAATGAGTCATGTAACGGCATGAAAATGAACCTGTCGTGACGACGCCTGCAAAGACCCAGCACTGGCCATATTTCACAGGGGTGCCATTGTTTTTATAATACTCCTTCAGGAGTTCAACACTCCCACTCCAAACGGTTGGACTGGTTCCATCGAAATAGTTTCCTGACCAGTTTCCCTCCACGACACCACGGTCATCAGGAGAATTGACCTGGATAAATAAAGACAGGATTGTTTTTGCTTTTTTTTTTCTTATATAATGCTGACGTTGAAGAAATACCATCAGTTTCTAGACAAGCAGAAGCTCCGTAACAGGTTCGCAGAGTGTGCTGCCAGACTCAAACAAGGCTACACTTCCTGCTCTGACAGGAACATGAACCGTACAAATAAACAGTTTAAATTGTTTCAATGGGTTAGCGGCTAAAACGGGACTCCATTTAGTTAATAATATACATTTAGAAGATGAACATTTGCCGTCACATACAATTATGCTCGGCACAATGAAATGAAATTGGTTCTCTGCATTTAACACTTCCCTTAGGAGCAGTGGTCAGCCTCCATATGGTGCTTTGAACGGCGTCTAGTTCTGTGCCAGTGTTTTGGTTAAGAGCACTGATGTGAGAATTAACCTCATGTAATGGGGTTTTTTTGCAGGGAGACCAGAGGAAAAAACAAAACAAGCACAAGAGGAGCATGTACACTCCATATTGAAAGGCCTTGTAGCAGTCAGACATCCATCCTGAATGCTAACTATGGATCCAACGTGTTGTATTTTTAAGACAAATAAATGGTTAACAAGGCAGAAAGTCTATAGCTACACTTTTGGCAGTGAAACATCTCTGTGTTAAAACACTGCAGGGGACGCTGGTTTAAAAGACATTTCTTGAAGTCCAGTTTGATTGGCAGAGTATGCTGCACTTAGAAGCTTAATGCATGCAAGAACACTGTTCAGAATTTTATAATAGTCACAGTGGTAGCTATTTTATTTTTAGGCACAGCGATTATGACATAAACAGCATGAATTCTGCAAGGTAATCTACCGCAAAATGTGCGTATGTGCATGTATTAGACCAGCCGAAACAGCACGTTGGTTCGAGTACAGGAAAGTATAAGAAAAATTCTAAATTTTTACCAGAAGATGGCGCTCAATAAAAAGAAATAAAGGGATTTTAATATGAGCGAAATATAAATGTTCATACCAAATTTCACGGCATTACATCAAACCAAAAAAACATGTTTTAGTTCTAATAATTTTATTCATGATGGTTTTAGAGGAAATGTCAAGCAATCATCAAAGCCAACAGACTTCATCCTCCAAAGATCATGAATTTTTGTTAGAATATTTCCCATTATCAATGAAAACTTTCACCAGCTTGTTATAATAGAGGAAAGTTCAGAGGATCATCAAAGTCAATAGGTTTCATCCTCTGAAAGCTATAAATATCTGCACCAAATATCACAGCATCTAATTTAAATTTAATAGTTGTAGAGACATTTTGAATAAAAATCCAAAAGTACCAGCCTCATGGTGGAGGAAAGTAAAGGAATGAGGAAAGTTAATGTTAGTATCCTTTTTTTTTTCCTTCTGTGGAGCATCAATGTAGGGCAGAACTTCACAGCAATCCAACCAAAATGAGACCGTAAAAGCTTTTCTTTCAGTCTATATGTTGAATTTTGCATTAGTGCTCAAATGGGATACACCAGAATCCATCAGCTAGCACCTCAGGGTGCCACATGTGTCCCCGCCGAACTCCTGCTGTGACGGCTGGACACTCTCATCACGGCCAAAGGTGGTTCAATGTGGTACTGAGCGAAGGTTTCTGTCCATCTGTCTGCTCACTAACACAAAGTTGGACACATCAGGGGTGTAAAAAAAAACAGTCAAAAAAGTCTCACCATGGCTGAGATGACTCGCACCACATTAACCGGGTCTCCCCAACCAGACGGAGGAGTCCCGCTCTTTTCCAGCACAAACAGGCAGGCGGCGAGGATCCCATCATCAAACTGAAACCAGGAAACAGGCAGAGAAAAACAGTTAGCTTATAAAGCCAGTCTGTTCAGCAAACACTCACAGGTAGCACAATCCTCTCACTCACCTGTCCGTAGTTCCACGTCCGCACTCCAATCTGATCCTGAGTGCCGTAGTAGATCCGTCCGACATCGTTCATGATGTATTCCTGCCTCTCGTCTTCAGAGTCCAGGAACACTGAGTCCTCTGACAGAGAAGCAACAGGACGTCTTTAAATTGTTCAATAACTTTTATAAAATATATGTTTTTGTTGGTTACAGATCTCATACCAGCAGGATGTCTTAAGTTCATTTTTTATAAACCAATGCAAACAAATCAAGACATGGATTAAGTTTGTGTTGATTGTTTCTTTCTGTGCAGATTTAATCTGAATTGTTGAGAAACTCTGTCTCATATACACTCTTTCACAAATAACGCTGATCACTATCGTAACTTCATCAAGTTGAAGTAATTGTATGATTATGTGATGATGAAGTAGATCTATTAGTTATTTCGAAGTTCAGCACATAAAGACAGGATTTCTCAAATTTAAGCCTCAAGCTTTGTCTCAGTTCCTCAAGTTCACCGAATGTGAAGCCATTTTGTTGAAAGAGCCTCGACTTTCTTCCAAAGTTGGAAGTTGGAAGTGTCTTTTGTCTTAAATTTTCAACTAAGAATTTTTCATTATTGGAGGTCATTTTTTTAATTACCTCTACAAAGTTTTCGTGCCCGAACAAAGTATAATTTTTTTCCAACCTAAGCTTCGTGAACTACCATTAGTTACAAGGTTTTCTCCTTCAGTCTTACTGGATGATGGATTAGTTCAAACAAAGTGAACATGGGAAACTGATGCTGACTTTGTCTTATCTGTACGGTAACACACACACAGCCCTATTTTGAACAGACATGAGTGTCAGAAACCAATTAACTTTTCTTAAACTGCAAACTGCAGCCTAAAAAAAGAAAAGACGAACTCATCTTACAAAACATTTTGTACTTTCACCAAACTTTCACTCACTGCAGAGTCATATTGTACCGTATTGCAATGTGTTCCTGTACCTTCACACCAGGGGTTGAACAGCATGTAGATGTCATTCGCGGGGTCGTGTGTGGAAACGGCTTTGCCGCTAGCGCTGCTTGTTTCCACTCTGAGTTGATATCGGCCAATGACTGCCGTTGCTGGAGAATTCACTGACAGCTTTATTCTTTTGTCCTCCTGCTTCACGATCGCAGCCTCCCATCGCTCGTCCTCCAGGTCCTCCACCAAAGGAATGATGACATGGGTTCCCTTTGACACCGTTGGCAGTGGCCCTGAGAGCGTGACATGACACACACATAACCCCAAAGTGAATGAATGGATGTGGAAACCATTGCTGACGTTGTTTCAAACCGTGCCAACGCAAAAGTAGAGCACCAAACAGTCAATCAGTTACTCCAACACAATCCACTCCCTTTTAATTTAAGTCACACCTGCATTCCTTGATTGCAGGGCAAGCTTGTATAAACAGAAACTGAAGCAAGAAACAGAAACTCCTTAATGTACTTTCCTGACAAGGTTTGCAAACACACACACAAAACACAACAAGCAAGTGCATGCATGCAAACACAGCATGTCATGACAGCTTTAAATTTCAGTGTATCGACACTATAAAAATGTTCTTTCCTTAAGCAGGAGAAAACAGGGTTCAGCCAAAGTTCCTGTACTTTCTGTCATAAACACTGATGTCTAATTTAATTTGACATTTAGAACGATTCAAAAATATGCAGTGGGCACTAACAAAAACTCACAATTTCCAATACAACATGCAGCTGCTGGCAGATGCTCCTATTGTGGCCAAATTTCAGAGCTTTCTCCCTAAAGTGAAAGTGAGAAACTGCAGCACTCTCTGATTTTCATTCTCCCTCCTGGACGGATGTGACCTTGTCTTTGTTTGCTGCCTCCTGCCTGAACAAAACCGAGTCACTGTGCTGGGATCTTAACCTTGAGATGTTGAGTTGGACAGAGGGACTGCTGATTGTGTGTGACAATAGTAATCTGAATGTGCCTCCGAAAGAAACGAAGGAACTGACAGAAACAACCGGCACAAGATACTGCAATTACCCCGACCAAGAAACTCAAGCCTACTTTTTCAGTGACTTCCTGTCTTTTCTTGTTGGGTCAGAGGGAAAGCCTGTTGCAGGGAGAATATCAAAGTAATGTAAAGATTTCCCCGAAATATACTGAGCACATTGATCTTCCCCAGAAGGTCGAACCTGAGGGCAGCTTATAATAAGATTTTTTTGCTTTCTTGCAGAGACTTAGATGACAAGGTTGGCTACAACTCTCAAAATCTGTCCAGTAAATAGGAAGTTAATGTCCCTGACCAACAGATACACATCATTCTGCACACTTATTTCACTCTGTTACACTTAAGTTTATGTACGAATAAAGCAACCATGTTATAATGTGTTTATTTGTGAGCTTTAGAGGTGCTTACATGCAGGTTTTGTTACTTTCTAATGAAGCTAGCTGTTTCACTTCCATCGCTCCGGTCTTCATGCTAAGCTAAGTGGCTGCAGACTTTGCTGCATATGTACTGAATACACATGATAATTCATCTTTTTATCTCACCCTCGGCAAGAAAACTAATAAACAAATTCCCCAAAATGTAAAAAAATATTCCTCTAAGAGCTTCCCTTGCACACTATCTCAAAGCCAAAATGTCAGCTTTACACGCATCGTATCTCATAATCTAAGAAGCAGATTTACATTTTCATTGAAATTTTCTCTCAGGGTAGTAAATCCTCTTGCTTACACTGATATCAGAGCTTTCCATGGACCAGCAACACAGGAAAAACTTAACATTTTCATCCCGACAACAGGTAACAGTCGGCAGCTTGCAACATCGTCATTGTGCGGTTCAATCTGCCGCTCACTTTCATTCTGTGAGGTTTTATGAAAATTGCAGCCTCTCTGAGCTCTTAGCGGGGGCTTCAGACTTTGAAGCGCTCCACAAACAACCCAGTCAAAGCTTTCAAATGTCATCGAATTTTACTTGAATTTGTGCTGGGAGTTGTTTTTTTTTTTTTTTTTTTGTCGATTGGGTTGTGATTAGCTTCATGCTGTGGGTTCAGTCTCGGAGTACAGTGTTTGGACTGGAAAAAGCAATTTGAACCGAGATATGAGCAAAAAAAAAAAAAAAAAATTGGCACTTTGCTGGTTTGTTTTGAAATGAAATATAACCTCCGTTTGGAGGGTGGTGACATAAGCTTTAATAGAAAAATCTGGCATCATCTGCAGCTGTTCTTGTCCTCCTGTATACTGCTAACATGACAGATGGCTTTTTTTAAAAAAAAAACTTTCAGATAATTAATTATGATCAAGGCTGTTTTTGTTATTACAACACATTATGGACTATTTACATTGAAACTATACTCTATTTTTCCACTCAAGAAAACTGTTAAGGATAGAATTTGAAAAAAGAATTGGGACTATTTGTTCACTTTATTCCAAAAAGTAACAACTGCTCATTAAACTGTGCATG
>JAUZTA010000025.1:21855688-21865910 GCA_034780835.1 Ctenochaetus striatus
TTTTCCAACGCTTTGAACCTGATGCGGCTAATTTATGGATGAATATAAACGAGAATGTGTGTGACATAGTAATTCTGAGTAATTCTATTAAATTTCGACACTGAAGAAGACAGCTTTGGTGGTTTTAGTTGTTAAATTTAGTGGGTGCGGCTTATAGTCCGAAAAGTACAGTAATATGAAGATTAAGGCTGCAACTGAGGGTTATTTCCTTTAGTGATAAGACAGTGAGGAGTTAAAATGACAGCTGTACAATGAATTGATATCATATAAGTGACGGTAGCAGCACATTTTGTCCAGGACCTTATCAATATTTTGGTTCTCATTAACTAGGAACCAATTTAAAGTCTGAAAACATGGTTCTTATAATGGGATCCAGAGTTTTTAGTGCTTTTTTCCTCATTCTGTGGACTAAAAGTCAGGATATCTCCCCCTGTGCTTCACACATTGTGACTGTTCCTTTTTCTAGTTTGCCATTTGCGAGTCTCACAGTGCATTGTTAAAACCTCTACAGTCCCCCTGTTTAAATGCCTGTCACACTTCACAGAGACTTTCCACAGAAGATGTCGGCCGCTCTCTCAGAGAATCCTGCCTCCGTCATCCACTCGCTCAACCTGGCCCACAACTCACTGGACAACCAAGGTACAACGAGTCATGTTTCTCTTTTTTTTTTTCCCCTTCAGGTCCAATTTAAGAATTTAAAACCCCCATAACATCTGCGGATCAAGTTAATTAGAGGGGTCTAATGTCTAATTTTTAATAAAGATTTCTGCAAACTTCCATTTTCATACGTCTTTTCTTGCTTGTTGCAGGTGTTTCCAACTTAATCCAGCAGGTTTGTCGCCTCAGCAAAGGGCTTCGTCTCCTCAACCTCTCCAAGACATCGCTCACGTCCAAAGGTTTGAGCCCCATCCATGTCTATTTCTGTCCTTCTCTGTTTATATTCGAGTCAAATTCAATAATTTCAGCAAAGTGAGATCTCTTACAATAACTCAAGATGAGAGCCTGCTGAGAGGCATTTGAACATAGGGGCCTATGGGAAATGATCATCTTTCCTAGTGGCCATTAGGGGAACTGCATTTTTAGAAGATTTTGTGTTGGCTTAATTCTCTTTCTTGTTGGCTTAGTTTTCATAAATCTTCAGCTGATTGAGCAGCTCTCGGAGTTTGTGTTAGATTATAGGTTAAAGAATATAAAAACCCCCCCAAAGCCTCCGATAAATCTCCCTCCTGAAGTACTTTGTTTCGTGTCTACTGCTCAGACTCCATATTGACTTAATACATGACGCCTTGCGCAGCCCTGCAGGCGACGTGCCTCCTGTTACCGTCTCATTTCACCTCGTACCCAGCGGAGAATTTAAATATTACACTGAAACAAGCAGACAGTGTGCATTGCATCCCATCACATCCACTGATACCTGCTGCTGCTGCTGCTGCAGATGTGTATGAATAATGTAAAGACACAAAATGTTTTTCAGAGTGTTCTTTGTCTTTTAATAATGTACAACTGCCCCTCTTCCTCCCCTCTTCCTCCTTTTATTTCACCCCTCTCTCTCTTCTTAGGATTGGTGTCTCTCTCTCAGGCTCTTTGCTCCAGCGACGAGTACTCCAACTCTCTGCTGCACCTGGACCTGAGCAAGAACCCCGGGGTCCTCTCGGGGGAGGACGCCTCGGTCAGCCCATCTGGAAACAAAAAACAACACACACACACTGCTCCATTTATTCAACACTTTTTCCATCTCCAAAATGACGTTTTTTTTCTCTCTCTTTTTCTCGCCGTTTGTTTTTTGTTTTTTGTAGAACTTGTATCTGTTCTTGTCTCAGCCCAACTGCCTGGTCCATTTGGATCTGTCAGGCACAGATTGCTCTGTGGACTCGGTGAGTGTTTGACGGCAGAAAATAAAAAAAAAAGAAAATGTTTACGTGTGATATTCTAAAGAAATCATTTCTCTCTGCTCGATGCTCGGGCCCCAGATTAACTGTCTCCACCCTGTGTCTCATGCAGCTCTTTGGGGCTCTTCTGAGGGGGTGTTGCGCTGATCTTTCCTTTCTGAATCTTTCCAAAAATTCCTTCTCCCACAGGTTAGTCTTATCTTTAAGATTACAACACAATAAGGTGCAACTGCAAAGCCAAATCTAGGGAAAACATCACCCTTAATTTCATCTTAAAGGCCTCATCCTCCCTCTTTCATCACGCCGTTCTCCCTCCTCTTCCTTTATTCTTCTTCTTTGTCATTATCTCCATATCTTGCTTAAGAAACGAGCTTAATGGGAATCACTGGTACACTGTGTTTCCTCTCCGTGGGTGTGTCTCCCGCCGTTTAAAAACCCAGAACTCTCAGTGCTGTCTGAATAGATAAGACTCATGAATATTTAAGCAGAGCTATCTATCATTTGACCCCCCCACCCCCCCCTCGCCAAAGCAGCAATGTTCGCTCTGTTTCTCATTCTGTGTCGGCACTCTTCGCTCAGCGCTGCACTCATATTTACCCAGCATGTCAACAGTGTGACTTCATCTCTTCTGTGTGGCCGGCTTCATCCCGTCCGTCTCCTGACTTCCATGCCCCCCCCCACCTCTCTTTCATCTCTTGTGTTTTTTATCCAATAGAAAAGTGAAGGACACGCTGCCGCTGTTCCGTCAGTTCTTCAGCTCGGCCTTCAGCCTCACTTATGTCAGCCTGGCCTCCATGAAGCTGCCCCCTGATGTTCTCAGGTACTCGCCGTGCCGCCTCTTTACACGCCATTCAGATCTTCTACCTTTTATTCCACACTCTCCACTGCAGTAAAGGCAGTTTTAAAGCGTGTGGATGTTCTCAGTCATCTTTTCTCACTCACTTCTTCTACACTCTCCGTCTCCCCAGGGCTCTCCTGACAGGGTTAACCTCCAATCCTCATATCAACGACCTTCATCTGGACATCAGTGGCTGTGAGGTAAGAGTTCAAGTCCACATCTGTCAAACCCCAAGTTAGAGGAAACAAGTTTGATCTTGTGATCTTGGGATTTGTCAGCTTTGTAAACCCCTGAAAGAAGAGCTGCAAGTTTATGAATGTGTAGAGGAGAAATCTGTAGTCGAAAATGACATCTGAATGAAAATGTGAAAGACTGTGAACATCTGAAGCAGACGACTTCGTCTGGAACTCAAAGTTTCCACACCGCGAGTGACACCAGTCACACATGAACTGACACATATAAGTCACAAGTACACATCTTGGCTCTGATTCTGCAGCTGAAGTTACCTCGACGTTCAGAAAAACTCATATTTTGATGCAGTTTTGCACAGATTTTTTTGCACGTGACTTACAATTATGGACAGAAATTTTTCAGTAACTCTTATTTGAGCTCATATCAGCCGTTGGTGAGTCTTCTAACTTTTTACTAATTTAAAGATAACAACACCCCAGTGTAAAGTAAAACTACTGTACTGTTAAAGTGCAAAGTTAAGTTAAAGTACATGCATATTTAACAAAACTGACTCAAAATATTTAAATTAAAGCGCTGATTATGCTGCAGAATGAACCAAGTGTATAATGATAGATTATTCTTACTGATGAGTTAATGTTAAAGCAGCACTATAACATTGCAGCTGCCCGTAGTGGAGGTTTTAATAACTTTATATACCTTGATCATAATGTCTAAGATGATCATGTTGTATGTTTATTGACTTTTAACTGTAATTCCAGAATAAACATACAAAAAAATATCATGTTTTGCCCTGAAATGTGTTAAAATCCAGGTATTGTTGCATAAACTGGAGCTCCCTCTGTAAATTATTAGTACCTTAAATGTGCAGTCGTGCATTGTTTAAGTAAATACATTTTGTTAAGTGCAGATATTAAGTTAATGTTACTCTTAAGCAGGTAAATTATCCAACTTATAGTCAGTTTCTGTTTATGTGCAGCCGTAGTTTCTCTCTGGTTATTTAGATATATTACAAATGTATTTACTTGTAAAGTGGAAAAACAAAAACGCCAAGCCAGCAGGCAGCAGAAGATGTTTTCCCTTAAACAGATCATAAGACAAGCGACGCTCGCTGTTCAACAAACCCTCTGACTGCGTGCAGAGACATAAAAAAAAGCATCCATAAATCTGCATCACCGTGGAAAAATAGTGCATCTCTCTAAAGACTGAACCCAGAATGACTCGGATTCACGCCTGTGCACATGTTGCTTTTCCACTTCTGTGTGTGTGTGTGTGTGTGTGTCTCCAGCTGAGGTCGGCGGGCGCTGCTGTAATCCAGGAACTCTTCCCCAGAGTCTCCTCCATCGGCACTCTGGATATCTCAGACAACGGTACGGTGGCACGCTTCAACACATCCCGCCGTGACCTTGACTCTCTGTCCTCAGGCAGGAGATGTTTGAGTGGGCTGTTAATAAATCAGACCGTGTTAAGCTCTCTCTCTTTATATGTGTGTGTGTGTGTGTGTGTGTGTTGACAGGTCTGGATGCAGATCTGCTCACGGTGCTGCCTGCCCTCTCCAGACACCCGTCCCTCAAACATCTCCATCTGGGCAAGAACTTCAACATCAAAAGCAGGTGCGGCCGACGCTCCATGTTGCGCTTTACTGCAGTTACATGTCTATGTGTGTGTTTCTGTGTGTGTGTGTGTGAGGAGATGAGGGCATGTGTGCTACATATGCCAGCTTGAATATATGTGTCTGTGATTTTTCTTCCGTCTTCATGAGCGACTGCCGCTCCTCGGGGCCGACAGCTCGCCGGCAGCAGGAAATGAGTCGCACCAGCTCACCCAAACCTCGTCTCTGTGTTTGTCTCCATCTTTTTGTGTCTGCAGGGTTCTGGATGAAGTCCTACAGAAGCTGGTGCAGCTCATACAGGAGGAGGACTGTGTGAGTGAAAGCATATGAGAAAAGATGCAGATTTAATGGTTTGTCTGCAGTGGGTTTGCTTCGTAACAAATAGGAAACGGATCAAGGGTAAAAAACACCGTTTCTAGTTTTAATGTAGGAAAAAACTTAATTAAGATTATAAATGTGCTTTGCTTAATTCACAGTTAGTTTGAGGTTCTTAATATTAATTTAAATTCAATCAAATCAGCTCCAAACATGCAGCAGCAAACACAGTTTTGTTGCTTTCACTTGCCGTTGATGTTCTGGACACATTATTTTTGCATGTGCTTCACTGTAGACATGTCACTGCGTCATTAATTATTACTTTACTCTGTTACCCTTGCAGGCACAGTGTCTATATCACCACACACTTACTGTAAATAATTCATACAAACAGCATGTTAAGTCATGTTGGCGTGCAGTCCCGTCACTCTGCAGGAAATTTCACCGCTGCACTTCATCCACAAGGCTCCCGAGTCACTTCCTCTCACACCAAATCTCAATTTCTGTTTTTTATTCATCAATTTTATTTATTTCTAACTACCTCTTTCACTCTAGCGCTCATGCCTCTTCCATCTTTGCCTCCCCTCTGCCTCTCCAGGCCCTGCAGTCTCTGTTCCTGACCGAGTCGCGCCTTCGCTCCCGGGGCACCGTGCTGGTCAACGCCCTCGGCAGCAACACCTGCCTGAGAAAAGTGGACCTGAGCGGCAACAACATGGACGACATCGGAGCCAAGATGCTGAGCAAAGCCCTGCAGATCAACACCACGTTAAGGTGAAGAGAGAAACATTTAGAAAGAGGATATTTTTTTGTTTTTTGGGTTGGTTTTTTTTTTTGTTTTTTTTTGCAGTGTAACTTCTGCTCTATATGAAGGTTTATATTCAGTGCAACTCACGACTTCGCCCTGCAGGAGTGTGACATGGGATCGCAACAACACCTCCGCAGCTGGATTTCTGGATGTGGCCCGCGCACTCGAACAGTAAGAGCATTAAAACATTAGCTTGTGTATGCACGTTAAGATCGGGTCAATGCATTAAGAGGAGACCTTATATATCTGCTACAAGAACGCTGTTGATTTTTAAAAAACCGTGGTAGATTTATATTCTATTCTAGAGCATTTAAACACACTGGATTCTGCAACGTGAACTGAGCAAATTGTTGCTTTCCACTTGCTATCTTAAATGGTCCAGACTTACCTTTAGGCTGTGGATGACATGGTTGCAAAGATCAAAGTATAACTCACTCGTTGCATGGCATGGGAGGGATATTTTGGGATGAGTTGTGTCCATCGGGGGATTTTTATCCTAAACTAACCTTTGAATCTGAAACCCAGTTTTATTTTCTCTCCTCAGTCCGACTCTTTCTCCTCTCGCAGTAACTTCTCCTGCTCTTCTCCTCTCGCAGTAACTTCACCTTGCAGTACATGCCTCTGCCCTTAAGTGACATCAGTCAGGCGTACCGCAGCGCCCCTGAGAGGACGGAGCAGGCGCTGACCAAGGTTCGCACTAGAGCCCTTTGCAAAGTAAAAACATCAAAGTTTGAGCAGAGAAAGTGAGAAAATTCGATGAAATCTGTCTGGTTTTGCAACAGAACTTCTTTATCAGGTTGTCTTGCATACTGACAACCAACTTTTACTTCTTTTAACTTTTGAACCTTTAATTGATCAAGAGTTTTGGATCAGAAATTGACTAAAATTTGAGGTTTTGGGCAGAAAAATCATTTTAAAAAGAGCTTAAAAACAGCAAATCTGCTGCTCTGAGTTGTATATCTGTTACCTGAAGGATATACATCTAAATTTTATGTGATGGGTGTCTTTAATGGCATATATATTTCTCCTATATCAGTGAAAATGCTCAATGGGCCCTATAACCCAAAGGCATCCTACAGCAAAAATGATTCAAGTCTTTTTGTGGGTCTTGAGGCTAAAATCATCTCAAACTTATGACGCTTTAGGGCCACAGGAAAGTTAAAAATTGTTCTCTATAAGTGCTCAGCGTTCCTGAAATATTCCCAAAGCTGCACTTAAAGCTGCTATAGTTATTATTTTTCTATATAATCGTTTCTGGCCACCTGGAGAATATAAGTTCAATATTCACCCTTTTTTTAACTCTGCTTTTGTTCTCCTCCGTCTCCTGAGGGAAACATCTGCCTCTTCATGTGAAAACTGCTAAATAACCGTGTCTCTATGCCTTTTGGTGCTGAGCAGGTTTGGTACAGTGGAGTTTTTATGGGAAATTACCCAGTAAAGTTGTCGGTCGGACACTTTGACGATGAGCTGAAAGTCATTATAAAGCTCTGCGGAGTCGAAATGGAGCTGCAGACTCAGGTGATGATTCCCTGTAGGCTCACCTCTTCTGGCTCCATTTTACTGTGAAGAAGAAGTTTCAGAAAGTAATCTTTGATCGTATTAGTCGATGCTGAAGGCAGAAACTCCTCTGAAGTACAATTTTAACCTAAATCAACATATGCAGCATAAATAAAAAAGAAGAAAGAGAAAAAGCTCAGAAAAGGAGGAGTTTTACAAGAGGAGGTTATAAGATAAAGTAGCAGGGATGTAAATCGTGTCATCATGACTGATTTTATAAGTGAACTGTTTGAACAATCGATACCGTTCTATAATTTATTCATTTGTTTCGGTTTTAAGAACATTTGTAGATGCACTCTGTGATCAACGAAGCTTGTAGTTGCTTTTGTGAAAACAGGAAATCTCAAATGAAACGGCAGCCTCTTCTGTGCATCCTCTCGCTCTGCTTCACTGCACCTTGTTTCCCCTGCAACAGTCCGCCTGTTGCATCATCACCTGGTCTGTTGAGTTCGTTGTCCTCCTCGTTTTTTTTATTGTGACCGGTTTATATATTCATTGCTCTCTTTTCTTCCTCTCTGCTGCACAGATCCAGCGTGCACTGGTGAGGAACAACCAGACCCAGCGTTTCTCCCAGCGGCAGGCCCTGCGGCTGCACCAAGGCCTGGTCACGAGCACCGCCGAGCAGGTAGCGGCGCTCATCCGTGGCGCGCTCGCATCTGCGTGTGTTTATGAGAGTTTTTATGTGTGTGTGTGTTTTTTTTTTTTGTTTTTTGCACTCGTAACACTCCTCCGTCTGTCTGTTTCCAAGGTGATGGAGCGCCTCTGTGTGCGTGTACAGCAGCAGGTGTGTGTGTTACGAGGCGTCGGAGACATGGAGGAGATTCAAGCTGCTAAACAAGTGCTAAAAGAGGCCAGGAACTCCCGCGCCGTGAGTCAACGTGAAATGTGTGAGTGTAGTATTTTCCGCTGCTGTCCCACAGCTGTCAGTTTGAACTTCTTTTTTGTTTTTTGTGTTTTTTTTTTTACTCTCTCAGCTCTATCCTTCTCTGTGCGAGCTGGCTCATGTGCTGTCTGTGGACGGGCCGGTGAGGCAGAGGCTCGACTCTCTGGCCGGTGAACTCGCCAAAGCTGCGGACAAGGAGCTTCAGGTAGATCTCACAGCACCTCCTCACACCTGGATGCATCACGGGTGACTGACTTACTGATTGGTTGGCGTCCGTTGCAGGTGATCGTCGACTCGATGGTGTCTCTCTGCCGCGAGCTCTGCCCTTTGTCTTCTGCCGCGGCGGAGAGGCTGAGCCCGCCGCTGTCGTCCGTCTCCGAGCGAGTGTCCATCCCTCGCTCCGCCATCCGGACGGCTCTGATGGAGAGAGCTGCACAGGACATCCATCGAGCCTTAGAGTAAGAGAGAGACGCTGGAAAGGCGAAGGGGAGGGCGGCGGTAAAGCATTGCAGCAATAAGTCTGAATCTGATAAGCAGGTTATTGATTTTCTCTCGCTTTTGCCAAACCTCTTCCCGACTGTCTCCCCCCCTCCTTCCCTCTGCAGAGAAGTGAAGCTGTCGGTGGTGTCCTATCTCACCAACTCCATCGTGGACCAAATACTGCAGGAGCTCTACACCACCCATAAGACCCTCGTAAATACAAATCACTTATTGTAAAAGATGTTATGTGTTGAGACAAATATGAGGCGAATGAGTGGACGTGAAAGGGACTTTTTTTTTTGCAATTCATGTTTTTTATTAACAGATTTTACATGCACAGTATCTCATTGTATCAGTGTTCATGTTCAATTACAAAAGAGCATCATCAGACTGTATAAACTTGTCTCCAGATACAAATCGACTGACATAACTATGAAGTTGTGTCTGGATATTTATAACATTATAAATATCAGCCAGAGCAAAAGAAAACAAAATTAGAACAAAAAAACAAAGGAATCTAAAGGTTTTACATCCTATTCATTCATATAAGTAATAAAACAGTGTGTAATTGTGGTATTTCTACCTGCAAGGTGAGATTCAAAGAGTTGCCAAATCTAATTTTACTGTGAGAGTTTTCCGTTTGATATATATCTTATAGTTTCCAGATGCAACATACTCGTTAGATCAGGTATCGATCTCCTGCAGGAAGGGACCGCTGCTTCTTTCCACGACATGATCAGGTTGTGTTTGTTTGTTTTGTCGTCGCAGACTCGGCAGGTGTCTCATCTCAAACGGTGGGAGGGGACGTGCGAAGACGGGACCGGCTGGAGGTTCAACAGACACCGAGACTCTCTCGACATCACGGACGAAGAGCTCAGCACCAGCATAGTGAGTACAGACATCACGGACAAGAGCAGGTCACTCTCCTCCTTCACAATAATAATCAACTTGAGTACAACTAGCAAACCCCCCCCCCTCAATTTAAAAAAAAAAAACTGCTTAGGTCTTTGATAAACATGGAGGATTAATGGATTTTCCTCGGGGGTCTGGCATTTGAGACATTTCACTGACTCCTCTGACAGGAAGGTCAGATTTGAAAAGCTCAAACACCTCCACTGGAGACATTTCAACAATAGCTGGATTGATGATGTATCATCAATTCAGTTGTGTTTTGGCCTTTCAGAAGCTTTTCGCTGATTGGCTCGATGAAAGTTCGGCCCTGACTGGCATTAAACTCTCACAAATCATCTTGATTCATGATACCAACTCGCCCAAAGGGGATAAAAAGTCAAAGTTGGTTCACACTATTTTGGTTCGGTTCTTTACTCTGTTTCCTTTCGCGCTTTTAAATAGAGCTCTAAAGTTTTATTTTGTTTCCAAAAACAGTTAGTGTCTTTTTGTTTATATGATTATTATTTGAATTCCCAATCCTTCCCTTTCCTCATTCTGTTCTCTTTTTCTCATTAAGCCTTTTTTCCCTTCGTTTACCTCCAAAAAAAACTTGCTCCTGTTACTTTATCATCAATTAGATTTTCTCAAATGAAGAAAACTGAACCTTAAACACAAATAACGCAATTTCTGCCTCCGGTCTCTCAATCAAAACAGCTAAAAACAAAAAAACAAAGTTTGTGAAGAAGCGTGGGATCATGGGATT
>JAUZTA010000025.1:21936333-21947107 GCA_034780835.1 Ctenochaetus striatus
TACATTTTTCTTTTTTTTTAATGTAAGATCGTATCACATTTACAAGGAAGTGATGGCGTAAGCCTACAAACACGAGTGTGTTACAGGAGGACGGCTACAAAAATTGTATGTTACAGAAAAGCAGATGTTGTGTCTGTTTGCATTAGCAAAGCCAAAATAAAAACAAAATAAGAAGTCCAAATCACGTCATCACACACAGCTGTGAGGGTAATGTGCAGTTCGCTGTAAATGCCCCGTAACACTTGTGGTCCTCAGTGCTGCGTTCAGGTGCCACCCACTGTGTGATTGTGATGAATTCAGTTCCCCTTAAAGTGTGATTTAGTACAATAGCCTCATTGACAGCCATCACAGTCATCACGGACACAGTGAGAATTGTTATGTCAAGAGTGCGTGTGAGTAAAAACAGTGGACAAAAAAAAGGCTTTTTCTGTACATGAGAAACGAGGCTCAGAGAGGAGATACAGTTTCAACGTAGATCAATGTGTTGCTTTACATAAATAATACCAACGTGGGCAAAGAGGATGCCTGTAACACTTCCTTCAGCCGTCCAGAGGCAGATTCATCAGGTGCAGTTATTAGTTTCTTGTAGCCCTTAAAACACGACTCAGACAGTTTCCCTCTGATGATTAAACACTGTCGTATGTCAGAGCTTCACCTCTCTAATACAGAAGTGCTTCACCTTTTATTTCGGTGAGCAAAGTGATTTATTTACAACCATGGTGACACAGTTGGCTACAAGTAAAAAAAATAAAATAAAATAAAATAAAATTGGGGTTGGCTATTGCAATGGCCAGCCATGGTTTTGATTGGCTGCTGACGGCTCCCCCGGACTGCGACTCGTTCTCGTTCTAGCTGTGTCTTTTTGGGATATATAACCGTGTGTTTGTATACAGTATGTGTGCATGCGCGCGACAATTGTTTACATATATCTGTGCGACTGTATTGGAATATTTGAATGTGAAGCGCACTTTAACATGATAATAGTACCAGCCAGTGTGTGTCTGTGTGTGTCTGTGTGTGTGTGTGTGAGGGGTTAAGAGGTGATGGAGGGCTTTACTTGTTTCACAGTCAGGAGGGTTTTCATGGTGGGTTTTTTTTATTTGGGAGGGAAGGGACAGGTGACGGTGACTCTCCAGGTGCTTCAGAGTCCGTGGGCAGTGTGCAGTCTCAATGCAGGCCAGAGCAGGCGGTGTGTGAAGCTGGGATGCCATGTTATTTGATGATCTGCGGACAGTCGCTCCAGGCTTTGGCCTTTCGCTTGGCCAGGGCCAGCCAGGCCGGCTCAGTGGACACCTGCGGAGAGTCACTGGAGGGGAAGCGCTTTGACACCTCCTTGACAGCAGGTGGCGACGGTGTGGAGTCTGCAATCTCAACTGGAACAAAAAAAGACCCAAATTAGTTACAAATATGAGGTTCAACAAAATAACTTTAGTTGCAGCTAAATATTCTTCTATTTTTTCTCTTTTCTACATAGGATTTCTTTTCCTTAGAACAAAAAAGCATACATATTGATAGCACATAAGTATACAAAACAAAGAAAATATTCAATTTATATAACCAAAGAAAAGCAGAAAATGCCCATACTAGAGAACCCGGGACCATCATATTTTGGATGTTTAAAAAGCAATTGCTGCAGATCTATCCTGATAAGAAATGCACTCAGATTGTTTTTTTTATCAATGACAAAGTGCAGAAACATTTGAAACATGTCGGAAAAAATATGTCAGGAAACTATGCTCATCTTAATGTTTCAGGTCCCAGTTTGGGTTTTTAAATTTTTTATTCTGTCTGACAGACATCCAGACAAAACTTGTTTCAAATCATAGAGGACAAAAACAAGCTAATCTTCACATTTCGAAAGCTGTATCCAGAAATTTCAGGGTATTTTTGTTAATACAAATTAAATTTAATTGAATAATGATCTCACTAAATGGCATTATTTTTAATTTTTTTTACTCAAATCCTCAATGTGTAGCTTCTCACCAGTGACCGAGCTGGGCAAAGTGTTGGCTTTCTTCAGGTGCTCTCGGCGCTCAAATCGTCCCAGGAGGCTGTCGGGTCTCTTGGGCTCCTCTGGTGTCTGAGGTTTTGAGGAAGGACTGGTGCTTCCACTTCCTTTGCTCTCTGTGGGGCTCACCAGCATAGCCTGCAGAGGGGATTCGTAACACTAAACTTCAATCTGATGTGAATGTTAACAAAAATATTGCAACATATGTGATGAAGCAATCTATTGCACGTACACTTTCTCGATCTCTAGCTTGTTTTTCAGCCAGTTTGGCCTCTCTTTGGCTTCGACGCTCCTCTCGATTCTGCTGCTGCTCCCTGAAGCCCTTCTGCTTCTGCAGAGCCAGCGTGATCCACAAGGGCCCGGCCTCCTTCTCCTGGACCCTGGAGCTGTCCAGCGAGTGTCTGCTCTGTAGTGAAGGTTTGTCTGCAAGGGAACACATGCATGCGGGCATGTTACAAGGGCAAGATATTGTTGGAAATTTAACAATAAAATTTCAAAAAAAGATATTATTTTTGGCACCAATACTAAAATGCTAACAATGTCAAAATATAAGTATATTCTGCTATTTATTTCAAATCTAAGTGAAAAAATGCAAAATTTAAATGTGCAAGAGATGTTGGTTTTAAAAACTGAGGTTTGACACCCAATCGAATTACACAAAGGAAAGATTCAGCATGTCAGAAAATGTTTACTTGCTTTCTTCTTTAAAAGTTAGATAGGCAGGTTGATACCATTTTTTATGCCTTTAAGGTTATTATGAACCTGCAATCGGGAGAAATTAACTTAGTTTAGCATAACAAATGGAAACAGCTAGCCTGGCACTGTCCAAAGCTAACAAAATCCAACTAGCAGAACCTCTAAAGCTCAACAATTTACCAGTCAGGTTTTATCTCCTTAGGTCATATTACTTAGTAAGTGCAAAGTTTTCCCCTTCTCCAACACTTTACTTTTAGAGGGGCTAATTTATTAATTTTGTTTTCCCTTAAACAAAAACCTGTTTACCATTTCCAGTCTTGCTAGGCTAAGCTAACTGGCTCCTGGCTTTAGCTGCATACTTCCTGCACAGACATCAGAGTTGTGTTGATCTTATTATCTAAGAAGACAATGAATAAGTCTATTGCCCCAAAATGTCAGACAATTTGAAACTATTTCTTTTATGCTATTTGTTGGAGTACTTTGCTAAAAATAAACATTTTAAATTCCTTGTGTGACTAACAGCGTAGTGCCTGACTGACCTCTTCTGATGAGCTCTGTCTTTCTGTCCGCCTTCTCTCTCCAGGGGATGTTGATGGAGGGGAAGAAGGATCTCTTCTCTTTGGGCTCCTCCTCCACTTGGACTTGGCCTTGGCTGCTCCGGTGCAACTGGGCCACCGCTGAAGGTTCCTCGTTCCCGGTCGTCTGCTCCTGGCTGGGTGACTCTGCAGCTCCTGTCCTCTGGATCAAAGCATCACCGGGAGGCCCGTGGGCCACTTTGGGTAATGGCGATGGTGGAGGTGTGGGGACTGCTCCGGCAGGTTTGGGTGACGTGGTTGGTCTGCGGTACAGCGGCGGTTTAGAAAGCACCTTCTCACCTTCGCTGGTAGACTTGCATGGTTTAGCCCGAGGGACTGCGGGGGAGGCAGAGGCATGTAGGTACTTGCCGACCGCGCCTCCTTTCTGAGGCGATGTGGGACTTGATCTGTCAGAAAAGACAGAGGAAGCGTCAGAGTCTGGTTCGATGGGGGTGAGAGGCGAAGGGACGCCGTCGAAGCTGTCCCCAGCGCTGTACCGTTTCTTTCTCTTCTCCGTGGACTGTTCGCTGTGGAAGCGGAGGGAGTAGTTGGTCCTTCTCAGTTTTATGCCAAAAGGAGAAGGCTTGTCCTCACTGTCCTGACCTTGATCCTCTCCTTCATCTCTGCTTTCAGACACTTCTGATTCACTTTGAGCCCTGCTCTTCAACTCTGGCCCCTCGGCTTTGGCTCCAGGGCTGGGAACCAGGAAAGAGGGGAGGTCTTTGGCAAACATACACTCCTCAGACCCTCTTTCTACAATGCGGACAGTTTTACTCGTCCTGCTCTGAGGTCTACTGGTTGGAGCTGGGGAGGCTGCAGTGGGGCTCTCAGACGAAGGAGCTTCCTCTCCAGCTTCCTTCTCATCTGCACCGAACACCTCAGAGTTCCTGTTCGAATCTCCGAACTTTTTCCTCGCAGGGGTGATGGAGAACTTGGCGCTGGCAGACATGGTCTTCCTGAGGTTCGTGTGGGAGAACGCAGGTGGATCTTCACCGCTGGGCTGAGGTTGGTTCTTGCTCGCGTCCGGGTACTCGTCGTACTTCCCTTCCTCCACTCCCTTGAAAATCTTGGACCTGATGCTCGCCCATTCTGCCAGCACGGCTGCACCAGACTGGTCCGCAGAGAGCGAGGTCTCGTTGAGGGATTTGGTTTTGCCAGACTTGCGGTCCGGTGAAATCTTGCCCTTTGTCGGCGGCGTTCCCTGGGCCTTTCTGTCCTCTCCCAGACCCAGCAGAGACTTGCAGGCGGTGTCTTTGATCTGGTCTAAATTGACGGCCGTCCCGCAGAGTTGGGCACCCGTCACCAAGATAGCTGTATGGGGGACATATGGAGACGTTGGCAGGTTGGGGGAGTCTGGTCCTTCAGGGGAGGAAGCCTTAGCGCCCTCCCTTTGTTCGGCTGCAGCACCGCTCTGGTGGCTGGAGGCCGGCGTAACAGGCGTCAGGTTGACCTTTTGGAACAAAATCTGTTTTTCTCCAGAGGACACTTTGAAAGAGAAAGGCCTCTGTCTCTCCTCCATCTCCTTCCAGCGAAGTTCCTCAGCCCTCCTCTTTCTCTCCTGAGGATCTGAGCAGCTGTCAGCATCCTCTATGGACAGCCTCCTCTGCTCCTCCTCCTCCTCCTCCTTTTTCATCCTCTCCTCTGCTTCCATTCTTTTCTTTTCTTCAATTTCTTGCAATCTCAGCTTCTCCGCTTCCTCCTTTTTCTTTCTTTCCTCAAGCTCCTGCTGCCTCCTCGCTTCTTCCTCCTCCTCCTCTCGCTTCCTTTGTTCCTCCTCTTTCCTCCTCTGCTCTTCCAGTCGTCTCCTCTCCTCCTCTTCCTCTTGTAGCCTCCTTGCCTCCTCCTCCCTGCGCATCCGCTCTTCCTCCTCTCGTTGCCTCCTTTCCTCCTCCTCTCTGATTCTTCTCTCCTCCTCTTCCCTCCTCCTTCTCTCCGCCTCCTCTCTGAGCCTTTGTTCTCTCTCTTCCTGCTGTTTACGACACCTCTCCTCCTCTTGTTCGCGCAGCCTCAGCTCCTCGGCTGCTCTCCTCCTCCTCTCCTCTTCCTCCTGTTTGATCCTCTCTTCCTCCAGCTCCCTCCTCCTCCTCGTCTCCTGTCTTTCCTCCTCATGAAGTCTCTGTTTCTTGAAGCTTTCCAGGGACTCTTCTGCACTTGCTCTGCGTTGGTGGTCTGTGGAGACGCCTGCAGCCTCGAGGTCCTCTTGCACCCCACCAGGGATGGATACCTCTTGGAGGTCCTGAAAATATGGAAATAAGATTAGTTCCTATCATCTTAACCACAACAAACTGTGGAAATCATCACAAAATGAATTAAAAACATGCTAAGACTCATTTGGGGCTGCTTGACTTGAGCTCTGGCGGCTCACCTGTGTGAACCGTCTGTGCTTTCGGGAAATCCTCTGGTTTTTCGGTTTGACGGACAGTTTATGCTTGGCAGCCGTGTTGTCCAAGCGAGGAACTGACTGTGGAACAGCGTCCAGATTGATGGACTCGATAGTTCCAGTGGGTGGAAGAACTCGTCTGGACCTCGGGGACTTCAGTGGTGCACTGTGTGGTTCAGTTTGTTGAGCCCCCTGGACCTCCTTTGTCACAATAACAGAGTGTTTATCAATCACTGATAGTTACACCTTAAAAACAGCAAATTCAGCATCATACTTCCATAACACTGTTGGACACATGATGGACAGAAAGAAAGAATCAAAATCAATGATGTAGAACCAGAAATATCCTCTAATCTATTCCATGCATTCTTCTTGCTTGTCAAAACCTAAAACCTACATTACTCATAATACAAATGGACCTCTGACTAATCAGAGATTTGAGTGTATTATTCTGTTATCCTCCATCTACAAGCTTCAGGCAGATGTAAGAAGAAGCTTGAAAACATTGACTCAGCTCACTTCTTTAAACTTCCCCCGTTCGTTTCCAGTTTTGAGCTTGTAGAGCTTTCATTCAAATAACGTCACTTGAGTAAACGATTAAAGCACCTTTTTTATATATTCAGTAGCAAAGACTTTTTAAAAAAGACTGATGTACAAAATATGTGGAGTTACATTTTAAAAATAGGACCAAACTGTCATCAGTTAGTTTTAAGGTTCTTACCTTTGGCTCTGTGTTCGGCTCGGCTTCTACCTGAGCCAAAACCCTCAGAGGACTTCTGGGAACCTCTTCCTCATCTGAACTTCCCTCATCTCCTTCGCTTTTCCTCAGAGAAGGAGGCCTCTGGCCGAACTTTATACCTTGTGCTATCTGCTTCTGTTCGACCAACACAAAAGGTTGCATGTTACGGGTTGTAGAGAGGTGAAGAACTGTTTAACAGCTGAGTCACTACAAGGCCCACCTGCAGATTCCTCACTTTATCGGAAACGTTTTCCTGGGACATGCTGTGATCCAGACCGGCCTCGGTCACCGGCTCCTCTGGGATGAAGATGCTGTCGTGTGAGAGAGCTCGAGATCCGATGGGATTCAAGTCCCTGCAGAAGAAAAGACGGAGTGAGTGCTCAGAGTTGCAGCGAGCCATTACTGTCATTCATTCATTCATTCATCATGAGTGAGCTGCAGCGTCGCTCTGCAAATCATTTCACACAAACAAATGAATGACCTCTTTACAGCTGCAGCTCCAGGATGTTAATTAAAGGCTCAAATTGAGTTGAGTCTTTTATAAGCTTTGTTTGAGCAGAGCCTCACCCTTTGTCTCTACTGTTTATATAACCACAACATACAGCATTTATGACCGTATGTGTTTGAATACTTATATGTTTCTGACACTTTAAAGGTTGTTTATTACATGAAATCTATCTACCTTCCCTTTCTACATAAAAAATGGAGGAAAATTTCAAAACTTCCCTATAAAGATACATTATTCTTAAGATTTGTGGTTGCAGCTTTTAACAGCATGAAAAACTCCAAGGAGGAAAAGCTCAGTTTTAATACTCCAGTATGTGTAAAAATGAGCGTTTCTCTGTTTACTCACCTCAGATTTTGATCGGACTCCTCATCGTCAGATACGACTCCATTGCACACTTCTCCAGTGGAAAAACTCGCCTTTAACTCCGCTCCATCAAAGCCCCCCTTCGCCTCCCTCTTCTTCTTCTTCCCAAAGAGACGTCTGAAGGGCTGGAATTTGCCCTGTCGCCTTCTCTCTGAGGGCAAAGGAAAACAGATGACATCCACAGCCACATGCAATCAGATCATCAATCTTCATATCTCGCTCTCGGGCCAAATAACAAGCAGGACGGTGCCTATGTGCCTGTTTCTCTGTGTGTGTGTGTGTGTGGATAATGAAATGCGATTGATCGAATTAAAAAGAAAATAAATCAAAAGTAGCAGATGGAATGAGAAGAAAACCTCTGCTCTTTGGGTTCATACTTACTTGTGTTTACAGGAAGTGGGAAAGATAAACAACACGCGTAAAAAGGAAGCACCCACAGCTTAAACAAAATTACTGCAAAAGAGGCAGAAAAGCAAATTCATGATTGTTCCTGAGAAGAAGGGAAACCAGTCAACGTTCACAACCACAACCCGGCCATCCTCATGGCTTTAAGAGTCAGGGTTAGATTTTATTTTAACAACTCTGCAAGATTTACACGAGCGTTTCCTGATTCAAGACTAAAGGAAATAAACTTTCATCATGATTTAACAAAACAAATCAAAGCTGCACTCCAGCAAATTCCCTTTATCCAACAGCCATGAAGTAACCCTTTTGATCAAGAGGAACAATAAAGGAGCAATATGCAGTTGAAGATAGAAGAATGTCCACAGCTGATCTTTGTAATAAAAACAGAACAGTTGTCATAAACCCTGTTAGTCTAAAGGCTTTGGACTTTTCACGCCTGAAGGTTATAAACTCAAATTTTCCCATCTATTAAGAAAATAAACCCTCCCACCGCTCCTTCATCCAAAGTGCAAACTCATTGACATGATATCATTCAAAAAATGTAAACAGACATCTTTTCGCTTCATTTCAGCTTGTAACAGACATCTTGGAGTTTCCTCAGCACTTTTTTGGTCTGTTTTTTTGCCTTGTTTTTGTCTGAGCATCTATTTGTGCGTCTGTGGACTTGTGGAGGTTCTGCTGCAGGAACAACGTGGGTGAGGTTACAGAGCTGCACAGCCACTCTACACCGCTGTGCAGACAGCTCGGAGGGTATCCCTTTTCAGAGCTATAAGTAGCAACTGGTGTGGGATTTCACTTTGCATGCTGCTCACTGCCCGAGAGGCATCATGGGAAATGATACAGTAAACTAATTTCCCCCTACTTACATCCTCGACTCTGAAATGTGTCTATTCATTCACGTGTGGGAGAGTTTAACAGCTCTGCATGTGTTTATATTCATCCTATGTAGACTGATACAGTATTTTTACATAAATGTAGGAAGTGTTTGTTATTATTCTGTCTTTGACTGGCTGAGCAGAGGTGTTTTATATTGATCGGGTTTAACTAAAGGGGAATATGTTGAATGTGTCACTCATGACTTGAGTCAAACAATCAATAGAAATCAATTATCTCCATCAAAGGCTAAAGAACCAGTCTTAACCATATTTGTGATATGATCACACATAAACCCTGCATCTCCACAAAAAGAGACTTTCAAGAAAAGGGTCAAGGGACAAATACAGCTGTGACAGATGCGACAACTCATCTTGTACCCACATTTTTGTTTTCATCTATTTAGCAATTGAAGAACAAGTCAATAAAATCAAATTTTCATTAAAAGACTATAACTTATGAACTCCATCTTCCAGCCAAACTGTACTCCCATCTTCTTTACTCTAATCCTACTTATCTTCTTTATTTCTATAATTTTTCAACATTTTGGCAGTCAACCTATTCACTTTCATGCCAGGTATGAGATGAGAAAACTGATTTCACCATACAGTAAATGCAAAGCTAGAGTCTTTTAATGCCTGGTTTAGTTTAGCATAAAGACTGTAACAGGTTGGCTCTGTCCAAAGGTGACAAAATCAGCTGACCCAAACCACAAAAGGTCACAAAATTATAAATTTATGTTTTGTTTGTTTATGCTGCTCAGAAAAAATGTTTAAAAACAAAACATTATGGTCTGATTCCTGGGTTTTATGCACCAATTTAAAAGCAGAAGAGAATCTGGAAAATCACAGATTTCAGCTTAGAAAAAGTCCAGAGGTTAACTCCCTAAAACCATGTGTTTAAATCACAGATTTTGTGCAGATAAGATGGATTTGGTGGAAACGTTTGGAGGATCTAAAAGGTGGATTTTGTTACCTGTAGACAGAGACAGGTGAGCTAGCATCCCATGTCTCTGATCATTAGATTGAGGCTTCAGCTTTAGCTTCATATTTACAGCACTGAAGTGGAAGTGGGCTCAATCTTCTCATCTGACACTCAAAAAGACAGCAAATAAGGGTATTTCTAAAAAAGTCAAACTATGTCTTTAAGAAATGCTTGTATAAAAAGGTACTTTTACTGTTGTGGTTGTAAGAAAATGCTGATTTTATTGTAAATTGATCAGCTGTTTATTCCTAGTATAAATAGATTATCCTTTGGCTCTTAAATAAAGTTAAGAACAAAAACAGATGAATAACAGCCCATAACAAGGCACCTATTTTGTCCTCAGAGATGTTCGGCTCATAATCATAAGAGACAGACCAGAAAAGACAGTTTATCTTTACATTTGAGGGACTGGAATGAAGGAATATTTGGCATATTTTCCCTAATGAATGAAACAAATTACCTAAAAAATAAATAATACACTCATTTTTTGTTGATTGATTTATCATTTCAGCTCTGATAATTAGTTCTTTCTCTGTACTGGAGAATTATTCAGAAGACATCACATCTAGTGTACTTGTCCCTTTTAAAAGCTTCTTTTTTATAATTTTGAGCTCATATTCAGTACTTTGATGTTGACATTGAGATCCCACAAAGACTAGTTAGCTTTATGTTTTGTCTGAAAGTGTTTTTAAGTGAGAAGGACTTTAGAATGACGAAAAGGAGAAAGATAAAAAATATATATTTTGCAAATTTTGCTCATAATATGCCTAAAACTCTGTCAGACCCACTTTCTGTCTCTCTGTGTATTTGCAGTGAGTGATATAACGGTGTGACACTGATGTTCTGCTTCCCTGCAGCATCCTCTTCCAGCATCAGGGCCAGTCCGGCCTCGCCACTCGAATACAAAGCCCATAATGCACTGCCATGGGCGTGCTCACACAACCAAGCGTGAAACGAGAAAGGACACTTTTCTGCAGCACAGACGACTCGGCGGCCAACCTACTGCTGAGTTAACTCTTGCTTCCTGTGTGCTTTTAGTGCAGTGTGCTTTGACCCCGGTCCTCTGGACTCAGACCCCTGCTAGTTATTCATTTTCACCATCTGATCGGGGAACATTTCCCATCTGGTGAAGGCAAATTAAGTGGCTGGCAGCAGGAGAAAACAAAAAACAAAAAAACAAAAAGAAAAACAGCAGGAGGCTAAAGATGAACTAAATTCTGCTTATTCAAAATACCTGAGATTA